>JAECXJ010000012.1:492500-579792 GCA_018152295.1 Drosophila carrolli
CGGTATGTACAAATAAAAAGAAAGCTTAGTCCACAAAAATACGTAAACTCAAATTGGCCAAAAGTACCAAAAACTTTAGGCAACACACGAACATCCGAAAACAGATTTGCCATACTTGGCGAGACCGAAGAAGACAAGGCTCAGGCGCCTCAAGTCATGAAAGCTGTAAAGCCACCGCCAATATATATTAGGAAACACAACAGTGTCGATCTGATTAATAAGCTTAAACAAGTAATCGGGCCTAACCACTTCTATATCAATACCCTAAAAAGAGGAAACATATTAGAAGCAAAACTCCAGGTTAACAACGAAGACAACTTCCGTTCTGTAACAAGATATCTCGACAATGAGCTTATAAATTACTACACTTACCAACTAAAAAGTAAGAAAGGCCTACAAGTTGTACTTAAAGGTATAGAATCGACTGTTGCGTTAGCAGAAATAGCTGAAGGCCTCACGGAAAATGGCTTCGACGTTAAGCACATCGTAAACATAGTGAACAAGGATAAAATTCCCCAACCACTGTTTAAGATTGAGCTGGCCCCAGAGACGAAACCTCTAAAGAAAAATGCAGTGCATCCTATTTACAATCTGCAATATCTCCTTCACCGAAGAATCACCGTAGAGGAACCGCATAAGCGGAACGGCCCCGTACAGTGTACAAACTGCCAGGAGTTCGGGCATACAAGAACCTACTGCACCCTGCATCCAGTTTGTGTCGCCTGTGGAGATTTGCATTGCATTGAAGCATGCCTGGGAAACAAAGAAGACCCTACTCTGAGGAAATGCAGTAATTGTGGGGGAAATCATACTGCCAACTACCGGGGCTGTCCCGTCTACAAAGAACTCAAGAGCCGCCTAAATCAGAGACGCAGTAATCCACTCGCGGCTCAACACTCTGCCCAACCAAACATCTTCACCCCATCAACAACCACTCCTGGTGTCTCCTTTGCCAACGCACTCCGCTACCCTGGAATCTCACAAACATCTACCGCTCAACCTGCAGCATTGCGTCCACAGCCACCCATATCAAACCTAAATGATTTTCCGCTCTTAAGCCAAAATGGCCAAACAACAAGTCAACCTTCTACGCAGCAAAACCAAACTCTTCCCCCACAAACACTTAGCGGTCTAGAATCTACACTAGCTACTCTTGCAAACGTCATGATGACGATTCAAAGTTCCCTTCAAGAACTACTGCGAAACCAGAGCCTTCTAATGGAACTGCTGATTAAACAAAAGTCTGTATAAATGGACTCCTTAAGAATATGCTTCTGGAACGCAAGCGGCGTTTCCCGGCACAAAAACGAACTCCTACAGTTCCTAAACAGCCACAATATTGATATCATGCTACTTTCTGAAACCCATCTAACTAATAAAAACTACTTCCATATCATCGGATATATATTCCACGCGACCAACCACCCGGACGGTAAAGCACACGGAGGTACCGGTATACTCATAAAACAACGCATAAAACATCATCCCTTGGAGACATTCGCTACTAACTACCTGCAGGCCACATCCCTACGTATAAACCTAATTAGCGGCCCACTTACCCTATCCGCCATATATTGCCCCCCACGCTTCAGTATTGCAGAAAATGAGTTTATGAATTTCTACAACTCACTAGGACGCTGCTTTATAGCTGCCGGTGATTATAACGCAAAGCATCCCCACTGGGGATCTCGTCTTATCAACCCCAAAGGCCGCCAATTATACAACTCTATTATCACTCCTGGTAATGCGCTTGACTTTGTCTCACCCGCTAGGCCTACATACTGGCCCACAGATCCAAATAAACAACCTGACATTATCGATTTCGCTGTTATTAGAAGAGTCTCGCACAGGCTGATAAACATAAAAACCTTAGAAGAGCTTACATCGGACCATTCGCCAGTTCTCCTCTGTCTATCTGAACAGCCGCAGCTTCTGGAACGCCCCCAACATCTAACATCAAACAAAACAAACTGGCTGAAGTACAAAAAATATGTAAGTGCACACATCGAACTTGATCCTGAAATTTCCTCTGAATCTGACATTGACAAGTCGCTTAAACACCTCACGGACGTAATGTCCTCTGCCGCCAAACATTCTACGCCAGAACCCTCATCCACAAACCCGCTAAGAACTGGACGCTCAAGTATCCAGATCGAGTCTCTCCTACTTGAAAAACGTAGACTTCGCAGAAACTGGCAGACTCATCGGTCCCCAGCTACTAAGAAAAGACTTAATGAAGCATCTCGAAAATTGTCGAAGGCCCTCTCTACCGAAAAGAACCAGGCCCAACGGGCCTACATTGCGAAACTATCCCCGACGGGTAATAAATTCCCACTATGGAGAGCTCATCCAAACATGCAACCACCAATTGATCCCGATTGGCCAATTCGATCACAATCAGGTGCCTGGGCGCGCAGTGACGAAGAAAGAGCTAACACCTTTGCCCATCACTTGGAAAACGTCTTCAAGCCCCACCCGCCATCCAACCAATTCACTCTACCGAATGTCTCGCTAGCGTCGCCGTCCTCCCCAGTTACCCTTGAAACCAGCACAATACTTAAGGCTATTAAAGAACACATAAACCCAAAAAAGGCTCCTGGTCACGATTTTATTTCTCCAAAAATGATAATGGAATTACCTGCATGCGCAGTCAGATGCATCGCATTTATATTTAACTCAATATTGAAATGGGGCTACTTTCCTGACCAATGGAAAAAGTCTGTCATTACAATGATCCCGAAGCCAGGAAAAGACAAATCCCAGCCTTCCTCGTACCGGCCCATCAGTCTGCTCCCATGTCTATCAAAGCTATTTGAAAAACTGCTTCTTGTTCATCTAGTAACACATCTTCAAAACAACAGAACGATCCCTCTGCACCAATTCGGATTTAGGGAAAAGTATGGAACTATCGAACAGGTAAACCGCTTAACATCTGAAATTCGCACGGCTTTCGAACACAAGCAATATTGCAGTGCCTTATTTCTGGACGTATCACAGGCATTTGATCGCGTCTGGATCGCCGGTCTGGTATACAAAATCAAAACCCTCCTACCGGAAAACACTCACAAGTTGCTTGAGTCATACCTCAGAAACAGAGTTTTCACCGTGAGATGTAAAACCTTTACTTCAACCATCCGTAACATCGAAGCTGGAGTACCCCAAGGAAGTGTGCTTGGACCAATCTTGTACATCCTTTACACGGCAGACATTCCAACAAGCCGCCAGACCCTCATCTCAACCTTTGCTGAAGACACTGCCATTGTCAGCCGCTCGAAATGCCCAAAAACAGCTACAGCCCATTTAAAAGAACACCTGGTAGCTGTAGAAAAATGGCTTGCAGACTGGCGTATCAAAGTCAATGAGCAAAAGTGTAAGCACATTACATTTACACTAAACTTGTCAAAATGCCCACCACTGACGCTAAACAACAAGCCGGTTCCACAAGCAGACGAAGTCACCTATCTCGGCATACACCTAGACAGGAGGCTTACCTGGAGAAAGCATATAGAAGCAAAGAAGACCCATTTAAAACTAAAGGCCAGCAGCCTTCACTGGCTCATGAACTACCGCTCCCCCCTTCCACTCGAATATAAAGTACTACTGTATAACTCGTGCTTAAAGCCGATCTGGACCTACGGTTCCGAGCTCTGGGGAAACGCAAGCAGCAGCAATATAGAAATTATTCAAAGAGTACAATCAAAGACCCTACGAACAATAACTGGAGCCCCCTGGTACATCCGCAATGCAAACATCCAGAGAGACCTGGATATAAATCCCGTAAAAGAAGAAATTGTTTCCAGAAAAATTAAATATGAAGCCAGATTATCAAATCACCCAAACCTGCTTGCCAGACAACTCAACCGGCTAAGCTATCATTCCCGTCTACAGCGGAATGATTTCCCATCCCTTTTTCAATAACATAAGTTAACGTAACATAGATTAAGATTTGAAAACTTATTGTTAGTCTCTTAAGTAATAGAGAAGATCCAATAAATAAGAATAAAGTATAAAAAAAAAAACAAAAAAAAAAAATGCCATAACTTTGGTGTTTGTAAAGTTAGGACGTTGGGATTTTCTATGGGTTTTATATTTGGCCAATCAATCCGACCTACCATAAGGATCGGCCGACTATATCCTATAGCTGCCATATAACTGATTGATCGGAAATGCCATAACTTTGGTGCTTGTAAAGTTAGGAAGTTTTGATTTTCTATGGGTTTTATATTTGGCCAATCAATCCGACCTATCAAATTTCATAAGGATCGGTATGCTATATTCTATAGCTGCCATATAACTGCACGATTGGAAATGCCATAACTTTAGTGTTTTTAAAGTTAGGAAGTTGGGATTTTTTATGAGTATTAAGAATGCATCATATGAATAATTTTGGAGAATGTAATTTACAGAGTATTCTACAAGGGTATATCAACTTCGGCTCCGCCCGAAGTTAGCTTTCCTTTCTCGTTTTATTAGTAATTTTTCTTTCAATAATTTTTCCAATAATTAACAATACCAAGTTGTGATTTCTTTGACAATATATTTCAAACTGAATTCTTTATTTAATTATTCGCCTTTCAATGCTTAAATGTTCGCCTGTAATTATGCTGACCTAGCGGAAGGGAATTGAAATTGGAGCGGATGCATATGTGGGGGTTGGATCCGAAGTGTTCCCGATGTTTGTGTTTTGTTGGCAACTTTATTGCCAACGGGGTATTTGGTTACTAGACGTTTGGCTGCCGTGGGAATTCGGTGGGGTACCGCCGAGGGTATTTGCTGAGGCGGTACTTTGCCTGCTAAATGTTGGGCTGCCGAGGGGGTTTCGGTGGGGAACCGCCGAGGGTAACTGCTGAGGCGGTAACTCGCTTCCTTGCGGGACTCCAGCTTCGATAATGTAGTCGTAAGGTGTTGTCGTGTTGTTACTGCGAAGTCTCTGTTGCAGAGATAAGACTCAAGAAGTTTGTGAGTGTATGTAGGCATGAGGTCATCGAGCCAGACTCGATCGAAAACATGAAATACACCGAGGAATATTGCGCTGCAACATTCCCGATGCTCGAAGGCCTTGCGTATTTCTGATGTTATTCTGTTAACTTGTTCGATTGCTCCATGGCCTTGACGGAAGCAAAATTGATGCGCCGGGATAATATTGCGGGCTTCCAGATATGGTATAATGCGTGTAAGGAGCCATTTTTTTTAACAATTTGAACAGACACGATGTCAAGAAACCCATTTTTAGTTAAATATAATATTATGATTTTTGTTAGATCTAAGTTTAAGCAGTAGGTTAAGAGACGTTAATTATGAAGTTTATAATTTGAATTAGCCCTAAGTGGCCGCCCAAACTATCGAATAAGCTGTGAGAATAGTTATGTTTCCCCGCCGAAGTCGGTACACAAACCACGATCACGCCACAGAAAATACCAGAAAGAAACCCCCACGACGAAATACCACAGGAAATGTTTTCAAGAAAAGAGAGCAACGGCCACACTGTGATCATAAACTTGAAGCGGGAATGACGCGCGTGAAGTTGAAAAATTGTGGCGAACGAGAAAATCCGAACTCAAGAAAACGCAAAAAGAGAACGCAGAGCGAAAAACACGAGGACACTGGCTTCGGCAAGCAGGGTGAGCATAATGAGTGCGACAGGGACAGGCAGGGCTTAGAAAAGGAAACCCTTGAAATAAAACTAGAGTAACTCAAAATCAAAACGCTAAAATACTTTGTGCAACCAGTGTTACCTCCGATTATGCCGTCTGCGAGTATTCCGGGCATTTTCGTAGAGGTTTTTCTCAGCAGGATTAGCTGCGACAGCGCCGTCTGCGAGTATTCCGGGCCTGTTCGCAATAAATCGGGCCACTAGTGTTACCTCCGATCGTGCTGTCTGTGTATATTCGAGCATTTTCGTAGAGGTTTTCACAGTAGAATTAGCTGCGACAGAGCCATCTTACAGATGGGCGCCCGAGCAGGGACCTCTTAGGGAAAATTTCCACTAAAGAACCACTAGATCATTTTGTTTTCCTCCATTTGGTGTTGGAAAATTGTGTCAAGGGGTCATTGGGAATTCGGTAGCCGTTGCCCATCGAAGAGTCTTAAGCTGTAAAATTTGTAAGAACTGCAGAGAAATAAATATATATTAATATATACAATGAGAGAAATTTTATTGGAAAAAATATATATAAACATTCGTGACGAAGATAGCCCTAACTAACCTCAGAGATCGCACGCTTGTAATATACCCATAGTAAGAAGAGACCCACGTGCGTTAGGCCGTCCCGAACAAAGTCGACGAGGGCAACGTGATCGCTCCGTTCAAGACCAACAAGATTTTATCGTCGTCAAGTGTACAAATCAAGCGAGTAGTGTTCAAGCCCCGTCAATTAAAATCGTGAACCACGTGCACCGCGCAGATAAATCCCAATTAATTTGACAGGGATTCTGAACAATAATCAGCGTCGTAGACCGTGACCATCGAAACAATTTCAAAAGAATTCGTAGTACCACCGAGAACCTAAACCAAGAACGTCGCGTGACACTTCCTGCGCCACATTGGTGGACCGATGGGGGCTAACTTTTTCCGGTCCGGCGACCCACTACGATTTATGGAGCATATCGAAGAAAGGGCAGTCACGTGTCAAGTCGACCTACGGATGCTACCCCAAGCGATGCCGGTGCTACTAGCCGGAAGGGCGAAGAGCTGGTTTCGTACGAGCAGACTGCAGGGCACGACATGGGAAACTTTTAAGAAGGAGTTCCTTGAACTTTTTCTTACCGCTGCGATACTTCCAAAGGCTGGAAGACCAGATCCGGACACACACGCAGCGACCAGGTGAGCTGTTCAAATTCTATTTGATCGATCTCCGCATGGCGCAAGAACTTGAACGCGTGTAGGAAAATATGTTGCCTGAGTACCAACTGTACAATCAGCGTCACGATTTTCGAACATTAACTGAACTGACACAGCTCGTAGTCAACTTCGAGGTCATAAGGAGCAGAGGAGAGGGGAATCAAACAAGTATTCAGGAGCACGACGGATTAAACCCCCCACATCGAGAAACTCAAGGTGCCCCGATGGGTGCGCGTGTGCACTCGAACTGGGAAGGGTCAACAGGGAGAGGTACCGAAATACAACATGGGACCAGCGGAGATCGGTCGTGGAAGAGATTGGCGAGAGATTCACACCCGGATCCGATTGGCCGATGGATCCCACCGTCCCCAACAAATAAGGCTATTCTTGCTAGTGATGTCCATGGTACTAGATGATCTCCTGCTAGGAATCGATTTCCTTTGCGGCATCAAGGCCACCATTAGCTGCGGGGGAGAATTATTGCAACTGGATTCGAGGGCTGAACTAACCAGCGATGCGAGGCAACGAGAAAACCATGGAAATTCCAGCGAGGGACAACGCACCGGACGAGGAGTGCGTGGCTGCTCCTCCTGGAACCTTTCGAGGCAACGAGGAAACCCTGGAAATTCCAGCGAGGGACAACGCACCGGACGAGGAGTGCGTGGCTGCTCCTCCTGGAATCTTGTAACGTTCCTGCTATGCTGGGGTAGTTCAACGGTGTCCAGGAGTTCGTTCCAACATTTATTTATGTCAGGAGTGGTTGCTGTAAGAGTTTGACCCAGTTCCCAGAGTATGACACGAGCGGGGTTCGGTGAAATTGAAGGGGGTTGTGCTTATTTACTTAAATTTTACAGAGTTTAAGACAAGGATAGAGCGGCGCGGCTTGTTCCGTCTTCGGCGGTGTCGTCGAGTGCGGTCGTGGGCGGCTACTGATCGTCCTTCGGTAGTTGCGCAGCGGCTGGCGTCCTGTAGATGAGAAAGAAAGAATACGGCTATCTGCGCCGGAAAGTATGTCCCTCTGTATGCGTCCCTTTACCTCTAGATAATTTGGTGGCCACTTAGGTCTTCCAGGTTTAGGCGAGAGAGTTTTGGAGGCCACTTAGGTCTTCCAGGTTAGGCGAGAGAGTTTTGGAGGCCACTTAGGTCTGCCAGGTTAGGCGAGAGAGTTTTGGAGGCCACTTAGGTCTTCCAGGTTAGGAGAGAGAGAGTGTGGAGACCACTGAGGTCTTCCAGGTTGTGAGACGAGTCGCACCCCACTGTGGGTCTACGAAGGTGAGTTCGGTGAGACGAGGGGGGAGGGGGGGTAAAGAAACCCGAGCGGGTGGGCGACTCGGTGAACCGAGGGATGGCTCGAGCTTAGAGTCCGCTGCCACTGATGGCGGTTTCGTCGCTCCGAGTCGGTTAGTGGTGGGTGGATGGGTGGGTGGTGGAACCCCAAAGATCGGCTGGCACTGATGACGGCCGGTCTTTCGGAGAGTGGGTAGAGGAGGGGAAAGGGGGTTTCGCTAACTACAATGTATTTGAACGGGGTACTAGACCCTATCCCAAAAGAAGACTCCACAAGTAACTCCCAGAGAGGTTGCTCACGCCAATGCGTAAGGCTCACCTTCTCCGATCGCTGTCGGTTGCAGAGTGACTTGAACTGGGCAACCGGCGCCCTTTTTATACCCGTTGGCGTGAATAATTGTGCCCGCACCACGTCAAAATCCCTGGTCATACGGCTTAGCGCGTGTGACTTAAGCTTATATTGTGCGCTCTGGAGCGTCACAATCTTGCGAGGCAACGAGGAAACCATGAAAATTCCAGCGAGGGACAACGCACCGAACGAGGAGTGCGTGGCTGCTCCTCCTGAAATATCCAGGAGCAACGAGGACACAACGGAGACCCCCACAGAACCCCACAGACCCCCCCTAGACGACAGAATCGCACTAGACGGACCCGAAACCGCCACGAGAACGCGACAGCAAGGCAGGCCCTACCTAGTTGGATTTCGGCCTTGCCCAGAGGAAACCAGACGGCTCAGCAGCGTAACCCTTTCCGGCAAGGTCCAGAACCACCTCTATCGACCAGAAGAGTTCGATTTCGGGATCCAGTCGTGGAAGGCGTACACGAATCTAGGCCCGACCAATCGTCGTCGATAGACTTCCGATGTAAGGAAAGTCTGGCCATCATCGACACCAACCCGAGCTTGACAACGGCACCGGAAGCTATGAATCCGAGGGTGAGTGCTTTTCTGCAGACCGAGCTAGACAAGTTCGACCATCTGACAAGACAAGTTCGATCATCTAAAGGGCACATCTATTATCGCGGAACATCACATCATTATGAGAGATGATAAGCCCATCAAACAGCGATATTACCCGAAAAATCCGGCGATGCAAGCAGTTGAACAAGCTATTGCGTGATAGACGGATCGAACCATTAAAGAGCCCCATAGCGCGCCCATGTGCGTGGACAATCGGCAGTTGAATGCGCGATCCATATCCGATGCGTACCCACTGCCAGAATCCACCACATTATGGAACGTTTACGAAACGCTCGGTGTATCTCAACGCTCGATCTTAAGAGTGGATACTGGCAAATTCCGGTCGCACCCGCCAGTCGGGAATACACCGCCTTTACTGTGCCGGGACGAGGCCTCTTCCATTGGAAGGGTATGCCATTCGGGTTACATTCGGCCCCCGCGACGTTCCAAAGAGCCCTCGATAGTGTAATAGGTCCGGAGTTAGAACCTTCGGCATTTGCGTATTTAGACGACATTATCGTCATCAGTACTACCCTCGACGAACATATCGAAAACCTGCACGAGGTTTTTATGCGACTCAGGCAAGCCGATCTGAAACTTAACCGGGACAAATGTAGCTTTTTCCAGTGGAGTCTGAAATATTTAGGCCACGTGATAAGCGAATCAGGGATTCACACTGACCCTGATAAGATCGCCGCGATTCGCGAACTTCAGCCGCCTACGAATGTTCGTGAATTACGACGCTGCCTCGGAGTCGCGTCATGGTATCGCCGTTTTGTTCCGATTTTTTCCATCGTTGAACCAATATCCACACTCCTCCGAAAAGACAAGAAATGGAGTTGGGACACGGAACAGGAACAAGCTTTCGAAACACTGAAGACCCGACTCACAGAAGCCCCAGTGCTTGCGTGCCCTGACTTTACTCTGAAATTCTCGTTACAAAACGATGCTAGCGATCACGGGTTAGGAGCAGTCCTGCTCCAGAGCATCGACGGAGTAGAGCGAGTCATAGCCTACGCCAGCCGACGATTAACACGAGCCGAGGGAAACTACTCAGTAACTGAGAAAGATTGCCTCGCGATCGTATGGGCCATTCGGAAAATGCTTTGCTACCTTGAAGGGTATCGGTTCGAAGTCGTGACGGACCATCTGGCATTGAAATGGTTGAATTCAATTGACAACCCGACCGGGCGAATCGCAAGGTGGGCGCTCGAGCTTCAACAATATCAGTTCGACGTTCAATATCGACGCGGAAAGTTTCTCTGATGCCAACCCTTGGACACGGTGCGACAAGCCGATGTGGAGCCACCCCAGAGCAAGTGGATAGGTAAAATGACACTTCAGGTAACTCAAGAACCTGAAAAATTTCCAGACTATCGGATCGAAGGTGGCCATCTGTATCGAATGACGGGAAATACACCCCAGGAGGTAGATCAAGTCCCGTGGAAACTATGTGTCGGCCAGGAGTACCGTCAACGGGTCTTGCAGGAGTGCCACGATCACCCAACAGCCGGACACCTGGGCACACGGAAAACCAGCAAACGCGTAGCACAAAAGTATTACTGGCCAGGATTTTTCAGGGAAGTTACAAAGTATGTACCACGGTGTCGCACTTGCCAGAAATACAAGGTAAGCCAACTTAAACCATGAGTCCCCCTCCGGGCATGTTGGGAGTAGAAGAACAATAGCACGTCTGGCAGCTCGGTGCTACTGGCCAGGAATGCACAAAGACGCCATGACCCATGTACGCAAGTGTGAAATGTGCCTGAAATACAAGCCAAATCAGCTTCAGGCTGCTGGAAAAATGCTCACTTAGATACTAGAGGAACCATGGGCAACAATATGTGCGGATTTCGTCGGACCATTGCCAAGATCGAAGCACGGAAACCAGATGATACTTGTCTTAATCGATCGATTTTCCAAATGAACGGAAATTGTGCCACTCCGAACAGCTACAGCGGAGACCCTACAGAAAGCGTTTAGAGAACGTATAAATAATATCGAGGTTCGGGGCTCCGAAGATAGTGATAACCGACAACGGACTACAGTTCACCAGTCGAGCCCTTAAAAGATTTCTCAGCGAAATGGGAATAAGACAGCAATTCACGGCGCCCTATACACAACAGAAAAACCCAACAGAACGGGCTAACCGTACGGTAAAGACTATGAGCTATCATAGTTCGTAGAAAAGGACCAGAGAACTTGGGACGAGAACTGGCCAGAGATTATGCTAGCAGTAAACTCAAGCCTATCAGAGTCAACTGGGTACTCCCCAGCGTTTCTCACTAAAGGCCGGGAACCCCTTTCGCCAAACGCATTATACGACAGGAAAACGTTAGGCTCGGGGAAGAAATACGGAGACTCCAGACGAGTACGCAGCTAAACTAAAAGAGATCTTCGAAATCGTACGTCGTAACATGGAAAAGGCATCCCAGGAGCAAGCCAGACACTACAATCCGAAGAGGAGACAGTGGACGCCGGAGGTGGGCCGGGAACCCCGTTTGCCAAACGCATTATACGACAGGGAAACGTTATGCTTGGGGAAGAAATACGGAGATTCCAGACGAGTACGCAGCTAAACTAAAAGAGATCTTCGAAATCGTACGTCGTAACATGGAAAAGGCATCCCAGGACCAAGCCAGACACTACAATCCGAGGAGGAGACAGTGGACGCCGGAGGTGGGCAGCATAGTGTAGGCCAAAGAACACCACCTATACAAAGCAGCGGAGGGATTCGCAGCGAAACTAGCCCCAAGGTGAGATGGTCCTTACCAGGTTGTTAATTTCATCTCTCCGGTGATCTGGAAAATACGCCACACGTTTACAAAGAAAGACCGAAAGGTTAACATTGAAGAGCTTAAGCAGCAACAAACACACGCTGCAGACGAGCAGACTGACACATCGGAGGACTAACTACAAATCCAAGGCGGCAGGATTATGCGTCAGGCCGAAGCGAGAGGATATGCCAGGCAGAAAGGACTAAATGATACGATTAACGTATAGGGAATCCAGACCGCAAGGCAACAGGATTCAACGTCGGGCATTCGCCAGAGTCATCCATGATTACGCCAGGCGGAAAGGACACTCACGGGGAAGGCACAAGGATAAGGGTTAGCATATATGAACCCAGACCACAAGGCAACAAGATTCAACTTTGGGCATTCGCCAAATCATCCGTGATTACGCCTGGCGGAAAGAACACTTACGAGGTTACTTACGGTTAACGAATAAGGGATCCAGACCGCAAGCAAAAGAATTTAGCGTCGGGCATTCGCCAGAGTCATCCATGATTACGCCATGTGGAAAGGACATTCACAGGAAAGGCACAAGGATACGGTTAACAAACAAGGAACCCAGTCCGAAAGGGAACAGGATTCAGCATCGAGCAGTCGCCAGAGTCATCCGTGATTACGCCAGGCGGAAGAGACACGTACAAGAACGGCACTAACAAATACGACACAACAACAGTAGCAATGGCATACATAATTCAAATCCAAGGATACCCCAAGGGTACTTTAAGGATACCCCAAGGATACCTTAAAGACACCCTCAAGGCTGAATGCAAAGCTACACCAAGGATCCCCAAGGATACTCCAAGAATACTATAATGATACACCAAAGGCACCCTTAAGGATACCTTAAGGAGAACACAAAGGCACCCTCAAGGATACCCCAAGGATCTCTTAAGGATAACACAAAGATACCCCAAGGCTACCCCAAGGATGCCTTAAGGATAACACAAGGATACCCCAAGGATCCCTTAAGGATAACCCAAGGATACTTCAAGGATACCCCAAGGGTACCCTAACGACACCCCAAGGATAACCAAAAGATACCCTCAAGGATGCATGCAAAGCTACACCAAGAATTCCAAGGATACCCCAAGGACCTTTTAAGGATAAAACAAGGATACCCCAAGGCTACCCCAAGGATCCCTTAAGGATAACACACGGATACCCCAATGATCCCTTAAGGATAACCCAAGGATACTTCAAGGATACCGCAAGGGTATCCCAGAATATCCCAGGGCTACACCAAGATTCCCCCAAGAATCCCTTAAGAATAACCCAAGGATACCCCATGGTTACACCCGATTGATATCCCAATGTTACCCGGAGGATATTTATTTCGGAACTTTGAGAAGCAGCGAGTGCCAAGATGATCTGACAATCTGAACAGCTTATGCGTTTTACGAAGGAAGGGGGAAGACGGCACAGCAAAGAGAACTGTACCGTAAGAGAGCAAGCACCCGGGGAAAAGACATAACGGTGACAAACAAAGAGGAAGGCGCGTAACCGAGGTTTCTTATAAGGGAAGCCCGACGATCGGGCATTAGAAATCTACAGGCAAAATGAGCAGCATCGTCACCAGAGCCAAAGCCCGAAGGAGAATGGCGGCCCAGCAGGACCCAACCCGGGGCAAGGATGGTCGCTAACCCGGCCTACCCGAACACCGTGGCGGTCCCTGAAGCGGGTCCGTACCGTGGAGTCCTCACCGAAGCCCGTCATCAGCTCCGACAGCGACGTTGAGATGCTCGACGACCCCATCATGGAGCAGAGGGAGTGGCGGCTCCGAAAGGCGGCGAAAGGTGACCGCATCCCACCCGGGACGTCGGTCTTCAGGGGCAAAACCCAAGAGCCCCGAGACGCGCCCGGAGGCATAGAACCACCGAAGGGCAACATCGAGGCGGTCTGCCGGCCATGGCGGAGAGCCAGACGAGGTCCGGGACCCGAGAGCAGGAGCCGGAGCAGCGACGGGCGAGGGAGGCGGAGGCCCAGCAGAGGGCCAAGCTGCGCCGCAACCACGCCCAGTTGCAGGAGGAGGAAGGGGAGCAGCGACTGTGGGAGGAAACGGTGGCAGAGGTGAGGGAGGACCCGGTGGCGGAAACGTGGGAGTTCCCGCCAACGCCCCGATACACGGCCGAGGAGCCCAGTCCGGACAGGAAGGAGGAGAAGAACATCTGGGCGCCGTCTCCGCCAAGGTGTCGGAGGTGCCACCGACTCCCCGCTACGAACCAGAGTGGCACTACGGTGAAGACCCGACGAGCGAGGGAGGAGCACCGATGGCCAGCCCTACCACCTACCCCCCGGTACCACCAACCTGAGCCTCGTTCGAAGTCGCCGGAAGCTCAGCCCCCGCGACGGAGGAGGCGACGACGGTGCGAGCAGACGTACCGTACGGCCCACGACAGCCACAGCACCCGGGCAAGTGTCAGCTCCGGAGCAAGACGGTTGGTGCGAGATTTGCCGAGACGATTGGCCGCAGGGAATAAAGGAGTCACCGGCGGTCGCGACGGCACGGCGGAAGGGAAGAAGGCGGTGTGTCCTGGTCACCCAAGGCAGGCGAATGTTCCGGGTTAGAGTGGGGGTAGCCGGCATCATGAGGGGCATTCATCGTCGGCACCAGCAATCTAAAAAAAAGGGAAAATATAAGTACACACATACGAAGAAATACATAAAAAAATAATAGTACTTACCTGTCGCCGGGGAGAATGACGATGCCAAGCTATGGGATTGACTTCCTCTCTGCGCTCTCCCTGATGCCGTTTGGAAGATCAAGAGGACTCGAAGGCTACAAGGATTTACACGGATGACAGCTGGAGAGAAGAAAATCAAGTCTATGGGGGAAACATCTTGGGGCGGGAACTGTTTTGAAAGAGAAGAAGCGACGTCGAGGGAAGGAGGACTACATCAGCGAACCGGAACAGAGGATCGAGAGAACTCAGAGATAACAGCGGGAGAAGAGATAGAAGTCTCATTTCGTTCCCGAAGAAAGGGGAGAATGTGAGGAGTTAAATAACTCCGCACAATTAAAGGCGAAGATCTAGAATACAAAAGCCTTTCAGTTGCTGGATACGCTGTGAATGCGCGTAGTAACGGCTCTGCGGGAAAAGAGAGTTTGGAGAGTACGAAAAGAGAGTTTGGAAAAAAAACAGCTGGAGAGAGTTTGGAGATAACGAGAAGAGAGTTTGGAGAATGGAGAAGAGAGAGAGTTTGGAGAGAAGAAATAACAGCAGAAGACGGCGGACTTTGGACCCTAATATAGTGCCGTGCGCAAAGACGAAAAGGAGAAGTCGATGATTAATGGTACTTAGAGTCCTATATAAGCGGGGCCAGCGCTGGAATATGGATCAGTCGATCGCAAGGAGTCAATCAATCAAGATTAGTGAAATTACGAAAGTCAAAGAACCAAGTCAACTAGCAGCAGCACCAGCAAGACAGCAACAGCAGATACCATCGTCGGAAGCAGCGCCGTGGGAAACCTACCAGGAGCAAGATCGCTACGTCGAGTAGTTCGGCATTGGGACACCAGGAATCTCCGAATTGAGACACAGGTAGCTGAGGTCTGGAAGGCATCACACGGCTAAGTCAAGGCGATTTGCTTTCAACCTTGACAGCAACCAACCCGTATTGCCCGGCGGATCTGTCAGAGTGGAGCAATAGAGTCCAGCGACTAGAAACCGTGAGCTCGGGGAGGAAGACATCTACCTACCAACCGGGAAGGGCGAGCATCCGACCGTTGAGGCATTCAAGAGGCGTTTGTCCTGGAGGATCCCAATGGTTCAGAAAGACCCGGAACGGTGATCGCAGGACAGACACGGTCGCAGCGCAGAACTCATTAAAGGAGCGCAGGAACGTCACGGACGATAAGCAATAGGGTAAGGCCGGGTGGAAGGTTGTCCACGCTATGCGTAAAGCGCAGTGAACTGCTAGGCAGCCTCCTCGCGTTAGCCCGGACTGTCAGCGCGAACTGAGCGAAATCCTAGTGGGACCGTCCGGGACAGAGCAAGGGACAGGCTGGAGAGCACGGCCTGTTCACCCTAGTCTGAAACCAGTGACGCTTCCCTAAGCCCGCAAGGCTGATCTCTCTGCGAGTCCAAGGCGCGACAAGCGACCTCGAGTGAACACATCGACAAGCGAGCGGAGGCGAATCGCGACGAGCATTCCCGAGACACAAGGAAGAGTCCGTGCTCACCAGGTCAACGCGTCAGCAGTCCAGGACGAACGATATAAGTGGCCAGTGAAATCAAAGCGCGACAAAACCGAGACCAGCCCAAACCCACATACCCGCTGTACTAACTGGCACAAGAATAAACCAACGGTTTGAATCCTATGTTGTCTCATTGATCTGCGGGCAGTCACGTCATATAAATTTGGTGGGATGAACACACAATCTTCTGAACTATCCGCACGAATCTCGCAGAGAGCAGACCAAGCAAATCAGTTCGTTACAAACCAATTCAATTAATAAAGAAACCTCGGAAAGAAACGAACACATCTTTTCTTTTGGACTTGGAAAAAACTGGGCTATACATTATATGGCGACCGCGGCACAGTGATATCTGTGCAGTGTAAAAATAAATAAATTAATTAAGCAGTAAAAAAGGCTCCGATAAAAGGAGTTATAAAATAAAAATAAATAATTTCCAATAAAACACCCGAAATTAAAAAGAAGATAAAGACCTGAGAAGGCACCGGAAACGCTACAGCGTCGGTGGAGATATAAAATTATCGGAACTTCAAAAATGCATTTGCCCGATAACTGAATACAACCAGTAATGCTCAAATAATAAATAATAATGATTTAAATTATGAATCTCGAATTAAGAGAAAAAAACTGTATTATCTCGACAAACAAAAAACTATCCCCAAATATAGTGATATTTTCGGAATCGAAACCGAATCAATTACCACAAATAATATCTACAACAAAATCGAAGATTGAAGGACGTCGAGTTCGTGTATATAAAAAATTACAAAAATCCTCATAGTCAAAAAGACTTAATACGGCTTTATCCCGGTTCTAACAAGAAAAAATGGCGATTAGTAATTGACTATCAGATTGTCAGATTAATAAAAAACTGTACTAAAAAAATTTTAGATCAACTAGGAAAAGCGAAATACTTCTCATACCTTGATTTAATGTAAGGTTTTCATCAAATTGAACTTTTAACAAGAAAGGAAAGCTAACATCGGGCGGAGCCGAAGTTGATATACTCTTGCAGTATATTATGTAAAATATATTCTCCAAAATTATTCAAAAGATGCATTCTTAATACTCATAAAAATAACAACTTTCTAACTTTAAAAACACCAAAGTTATGGCATTTCTAATCGTTCAGCGTTATATGACAGCTATAGGATATAGTCGGCCCATCCTTATGATATTTGGCCAAAAATAAAACCCTTAGAAAATCCCAACTTCCTAACTTTACAAACACCAAAGTTATGGCATTTCCGATCAACCAGTTGTATGGCAGCTATAGGATATAGTAGTTCCGACTTATATACAGCGTGCAACGGAAAGAAGGGTGTGTGCAAAGTTTCAATTCGATATCTTTAAAACTGAGAGACTAGTTTGCGTAGAAACAGACAGAGGGACAGACGAACATGCTTATATCAACTCAGGGGGCGATCCTGATCAGGAATATATATACTTTATAGGGTCGGAGATGTCTCTCTGCGTTGTTTGTTTGATGTTTTTCAGAAATGTAGGACATCCAATCTTAAATTAGATCCTGCAAAATGTTCATTTTTCAAGCGTGAAGTCAAATTTTTGGGACACAATGCACAGATAAACGAATCTTGCAAGACGACAAAAAAAACGACGTAATCAAAAATTACCCAGTCCCACATGATGTGGACAGCTCTAGACGATTCGTTACTTTTTGCAATAATAATCAAAAATTTCGCCGATTGCCAAAATGCTATCGAACATCTCAAATCGGCACTTATAAATCCAAATTTATTAACATACCCAGACGTCGGCAAAGAATTTTGCATAATAACGGATGCAAGTAAGCAAGCATGTGGAGCAGTTTAAAAATGCACTCCAACTTCCAGTTACATAAGCATCAAGATCGTTAACTAAGGGCGAAATTAATAAAAGCACAACAGAACAGGAGTTGGAATCAATTCATTGGACAATAACTTATTTCAGACCATATGTATATGGTAGACACTTCACTGTCGAAACTGATCACAGGCCACTCACATACCTCTATGACAAATCCAAGCTAAAAGCTAACGCAATCGATCGAAGCGCCATATCCCTTTAGACGGGCGGCGTGACGCAAAATTTTCTCTGGTAAGTTTCTTTTTCCTTTCTAGTCTTTCACCCTTCTCATTTCCTCTCTCCCTCTCACTTTCAGCCCTTAGCCCTCCATTTACCCTTGGGCACAGAATCTTAATGTCGTGACTGGGAGGCAGGCCCCAATTAATGCTTTTTTCCAAATACACGCTTATCTGTCCGGGTCTTACGATGCAGATCTGTTGTGCCGTCTCTTCCATTTCTTCGGCCGCCAATATATTTAGCCTGTTCCCTTCCGTAAAGTTAGTACTTGAAGTTACTGCGCACTGTGCACTCTTTACACCTTATTCTACACGGCATATCGATTGATGACTCTGGCTTATGCTCGACGCTGAATCCGTCTGCCTTGTTGTCGGGGTCTCTTGGTCCGCCACTATATTGAATCTGGCGTACGCTAGGTGCTATAGCTTGTCATCCTCCGGGTTGTCCGCTTGTTGAAGCTCGTCCGAACCGTGTGAATGCTGTAGCTTTAGTTTTCTGACATGCACGGTGCGTTCTTTCCTAGTCCTTTGGTGACTAACTTTAAAAATGACCGGCGATACAAAATCCCGTACTATGTATGGCCCGTCGAACCTCGGTGCTAATTTTGCAGCAAAGCCTGATCCTGGGCGGCCTTTTCCATATTTCGACGTACAACTTCAAAGATCGTTTTCAACTTAGAGTCTGAAGTCTCTGTGTTTCCTCCCCGAGCCTACCGATTCCCCGTCGTATAAAGCGTTTGGCAATATTACGGAACCCTGAACTTTGATAGTATGCGTTCTCTAAACGCCTTTTGTAGGGTCTCCGCTGTTGCTGTTCGTAGGGGCACAATTTCCATCCCCTTAAAACACCGGTTAATTAATACCAATAGCATTTGGCTTCCGTGTTTTGACCTTGACAATGCCCGCCAAATTCAGGTCATACTGATTCCCATGGTTCTCTGGTATATGAGTTAACATTTTGTCGGCTGCAGTTGATTGGGCTTGTACTTTAGGCAAACTTCGCCGATGTATCTTTCATGCCCCTAAGGATATCCGACAAAGGTTGTCTTGATAGCAAGTCGGCCACCACGTTTAGCTGTCCCTTTTTATACGCTATTTCGAAGTCGTACAGCTGCAACTCCAGGGCCTCTCGTGCTATCCTTCCAGTAGGGCTTTCGATGCTGTTCAACCATTTTAATGCAATGGGGTCCATTACCACTTTGAAATTATAGCCTTCTAAGTACGGCTTACGCTTTCTGATAGCACAAATCATCGGTACCACGAAGCTAAGCCTAGTTATTGTCGTAGTTCGGCTATAGCTGTCCGAGGTACAGCAGCTTTTGTTTGAAGAATTTGCACTTTCAATATTTATTCTCAAGTTTGCTTCCTTAAACCGTGTAAATACATCCTTCAAGTTATCAACGTATTCTTTCAGCGTACGTCTGATTACAATAATGTCGCCTTGATAAGTAAACGCGTATGAAGACATTTTCGGGAAAATTACCTGATCCAGAGCGCTTTGAAACGTGGCCGACGCTGAGTGTAACCCGAAGGGTTTTTTCAGGTACTGTAAACGTCGAGAACTGCCTACTATTTTCTTCCAGGGGGATTCGCCTACATCCGTCTTCCAGAACAAGACTGCTTATGTATCTTGCTTCTCTGAGTTAGTCCAAGATATAATTGATCCGCGGCACTGGGTAGGCATTTTTATACCCGTTAGTCGTAGAGTAAAAGAGTATATTGTATTCGTGCAAAAGTATGTAACAGGTAGAAGGAAGTGTTTCCGACCCTATAAAGTATATATATTCTTGTGCAGGATCACTAGCCGAGTCGATCTAGCCATGTCCGTCTGTCCGTCTGTCTGTATGTCCGTCTGTCCGTCTGTCTGTCCGTATGAACGCTGAGATTTTGGAAACTATAAAAGCTAGAAGATTGGCATTTTGCATGTAGATTTTAGGAGTTCCTACGCAGCACAAATTTGTTTCAAAATGGTGCCACGCCCCCTCTGACGCCAAAAAACTCATTAAACGCTTAAGCCTGGCTAGCGCCTACATTTCCGCCTTTCATGGCCCGTGGTACCAATGTATTGGTATTATAATTTAGTAATGGTTAAGCGGTCTTATGGATTTTTGGGTATAAAACCAAAATAGGTCAAGTTTGGTTCCGCACCACCCGCCCGAGGTGGCAACCATAGAGAAAAATACTGGAAAATAGGGAAAATACCAAACCTTCCTTGGGGAGAAAGGTCCAAAAGGATGAGAGGGTCACACGGCGGTTTCCGGGACTCTCTCGGCTCTTGGACTTCGAAGCGATCGGTCGCGTACGCGGACAAAGTAAAAATAAAGGAAACACGTGTGAAAGAGAACGCGTTCGGTAGGAAATAAGGTTAGTGAATCAGTGTAATCGGCGCAGTGAAACACAGGGACGTTTTAAAAACCAAAGAATTAAACTGAGTGAACTCGTACGGAAAGAAACGTCAAGCCGGATTGTTGTGTATTTTATTTTTACCCCGTACCCCTTTGTTCCCCGAGTGATTCAGGCTGTTAGCGACTGACGAGCCAATTGGAGGCGGTAAATTATTTGCACCATATACATACACATTATCCCGATCTACTGAATTTCACCCACTAACCTGCCTGCGTAGTGAGGCGGAAGATCCCCTCATTCTCCTATTTAATCCCCCTCCCCCGCGAAGTGGCAGATCCCTTCGTGCCTTACCAACCCCCGCGGCGAGACGGAAGATCCTCTCACGCATCCCCCTCTAATATCCTACCGCGAAGTGGCAGATCGCTTCGTGTCCTACTAACCCCCGCGGCGAGACGGAAGATCCTCTCACGCATCCTCTCCTCGTATCCTACCGCGAAGTGGCAGATCCCTTCGTATCCTATTAACTCCGACGGTGAGATGGAAGATCCTCTCACCGGCCCCTACTAACCCCACATCTTAACGGAAAGGCAGATCCTTCCGACTAATCAAACTTGTTTCCAGCCGGTCAACCACGATAGAATCCGGCTGCGGCCTCGCCCGAAGGTCCAGCCCGTGGGATTCTTGGCCCCTCGAACCACGTATCTCGGCCAACCACGATAGAACCCGGCTGCGGCCTCGCCCGAAGGTCCAGCCCGTGGAATTCTTGGCCCCTCGAACCACGTATCTCGGCCAACCACGATAGAACCCGGCTGCGGCCTCGCTCGAAGGTCCAGCCCGTGGAATTTTCCGTCCCGGAAGGACTTGGTGGTCTGACGTTATCGTACCCTCGAAGGTCCTGGAGCACTTCGGGATAATTGATCAAAAATCTCTAGCCCTATGTCTCAGTGACTTTACAAATTTCTTGTAAAAGGACCTCTGGATCCGACTGAGAGTTGTATCCTGGCCAGAGAGCATCCATACAAGTGGCGCCCGAGCAGGGACATTGAGGCTAACTAGAGCAACACCAAAGTGGCCTAAAGACCCACTAAGATAAAGATCTTTATCCCGAAGGATCGCGCCCCTGCGGAGTGTTACAACTGTGAGAGCAAAAGAAAAGGCTAAGGAAAAGGAAAAGCAAAGGAAAAGGAAGAAGGTTCACGTATCACAATAAACCATGGCCAATACGAAGGAGTCCGACGGCGAGTACGAGGAAGCCGATTCGATAGAAAATCCAGGCGTAGGAGTACGATGGATTTATGCCCGGCGTAAAGATGAGTTAGCCGCTCTAGCACTCGAGTTCGGGTTTAGCGCCGACGGCACCGTAGCAGAAACGCAGAAGGCGTTCGCTACACTCGTAAGCACAGGATCGTTTCCAGAATCGGTGTGGAAACGACTCGCTCAACTACAGGAGCAGTACAGTTCGAGAGCCGTCACTCCGAACCGCCTAGGAGGCGACAAAGGGTTCATGCCGGGAGCCAAGATAACCCAAGTTGACCAGAATCAGGCTCCATATTTCGCCGGTCATAGTTTTCCCGGAAGGCTGACAAGCTATCGAGGGGTCCATCCCGGCACGTCACGAGATTTTATCGCCTCATCCCTCGGAAATCATGACGTGTCGAAGCCGCCAGAGTCAGAAGTTCCACTCATTATCACTCTTCCTCGTCATTTACTAGCCGAGCGGATGCATAAATGGAATCTACGATTCGACGGGACGTCGGACCCTCTGACCTTGTTCGCTGAACTTGAAGAGAAGATAGCAACCTACGGAATCAACCAGGAGGAAGTACCCCTCGCCATGTCAGAGATTTTGGAAGGTAGGGCAGCGCGATGGTTCCGCACGAGCCGCTTACAGACAGCTACGTGGGCAGAGTTTCGCGCCGAGTTCTTAAGTTTCTTCCTGCCCCCACGTTACTTCGAGCGACTAGAGGACGAAATCCGAGCTCACATCCAGGGAGCGGATGAGACGTTTAAGGAATATTTGGTCGAGTTGAGGACCAAGATGCAGCAAGCCGGATACCAAAAGAAAGAAGAACTCTATCGGATCTACGAAAATATGGCACCGGAATATCGTCTGTATATAAGACGCCACGAGTTCGCGACGCTGGAGCAATTAACCCAAATGGCAACGGAATACGAAAGTGTGAGGCAGCTGACGTCGAGTCGCGCAGGTATTCCTAGGACGACGACTACAGACCGGGATAGGGCCAACGCCCGTCTGACGCCGAACCCCTTTCGAGGCCACGGGGTACCAGTTCAAGGAGGGAATGCAACTCACCGAATGATCAGACAGCCCCTCTCGAACGTCGACGTACAGCGAGCTTGTAGTAGATGTGGAGAAGTCGGTCACTTTAGGCGGGGTTGTACTAACCCACGTCTGAACTTTTGTTGGGACTGCGGTCAAAGGAACACATTGACCGTCGACTGTTGTCGCCGGGATACCCCGGAAAAGAACAACGTCTTCGCCGAGATGCGGGCGCAGCGGAGACGAATGCTATAACAGCCCGGCACCAAGAAACCCACCATTAAGGATAAGCAACGGCCTGATCACTGCTTCCGTGCAGATCGGAGGCCGATGGGTGGATGCCACGGTGCTCGCATGGTAGCAAGGCCTGAGGAGATGCAGGAGATCATCACTACGATAGCGTTAGCTGATCGGTCAAGCCTGGCAGTGAAGAAGCTATGGCGTACTCGCGTGGAGTTAGCTGGCACGCGAGTGTGGATGCCATTCTTGGTGATGCCAACCATGTTGGATCGCGTGATATTAGGTATGGATTTCTTGGCGGCAATGGGAACACGGATACAGTGCGGAGAAGCTACCTTAAAGGTAAAATTGTGCCCGTCGGTGGAAGACCCCCGACTGCGGCCGAGCAAAGTCGATCGGATGTCATCAGAGGATACGAACTCGGAAATACTCGAAGGAAGGAGTATGACGGTTCTAGGGGGTCAGGAACCCGACGATAAGGACACCAGGTATGCTGAGCAGAGTGAGGTCCCCGCACACAACCGGATCATGCGTCAGATGGCCCCACCAGAAGAATTAAAGAACGACGGAGGAGACGGGACCGGGAGGCACGACGAACCGGGAAGGGCCTTGGAGGACTTTCCAGATGAAATCGACGAAGCAGAGGGCGAAGAACTAACGGCGGAAGAGGATGATCTGAGACCCGACCAGCGGGAATTCATCACTCGCGAGTTGGCGCTTTTCAAGGAGCTTCAAGGCGTATCACACGTGGCGGAGCATCGGATTATAATGCGAGACGATAAACCCTTGAAACAGAGGTACTACCCAAGGAATCCGGCAATGCAGAGCGTGATCGACACCCAAGTGGACGAACTACTCCGCGAAGACGCCATCGAACCGTCACGGAGTCCACATAGCGCACCCATAGTGTTGGTTAAAAAGAAGACGGGTGAATGGCGCTTGTGTGTTGATTATAGGCAATTGAACGCTCACTCAGTACCCGACGCGTACCCCGTCCCCAGGATCAACCATATTCTGCAGAAGCTACGACAAGCCCGTTACATTTCGACCCTGGACTTAAAGCACGGTTATTGGCAAATACCCATGGCCAAGGACAGCCGTCAATTCACAGCCTTCACCGTTCCGGGCAGAGGCCTATACCAGTGGAAGGTCATGCCCTTCGGCCTTCACTCGGCCAGCGCAACCTTCCAACGCACTTTGGATGGCGTGATCGGTGTGGACATGGAGCCGTTCGCCTTCGCCTATTTGGACGATATCATCGTTATAGGCGCCACGGAGGAACAACATTTGTCCAACCTGGCCGAAGTCTTCCGTAGGCTGCGGAGGGCGAACCTGAAGGTGAATCCAAAGAAGTGCGCGTTCTTCAGGAGGAGGTTAGTTTACCTAGGCCACGTGATTAGTGCCGAAGGAGTCCAGACCGACCCGGAGACAGTAACGGCCATTACCAACCTTAAGTCCCCTACCTGTCTCAAGGAGCTCCGACAGTGGCTAGGCATGGCATCTTGGTATCGTCGGTTCTTCTCTAACTTCGCAACCGTGGTACAGCCATTGACGGCCCTGTCGAATAAAGGCCGGAAGTGGGCATGGGGTCCCGAACAACAGAGCGCGCTGGAGGAGGTGAAAAAGAGGTTAACCACCGCCCCCGTGTTAGGATGTCCCGACTTCGACAAGACGTTTGTGTTGCAAACTGACGCTAGCGACGTGGGACTAGGAGCAGTCTTGTCGCAAGATATCGAAGGCCAGGAGAGGGTCATCGCGTACGCCAGCCGTCGACTCACGGCCGCGGAGGGCAATTGTACGACGACGGAAAAAGAGTGTCTGGCCATTATATGGGCCATTAGGAAAGTGAGGTGCTACTTGGAAGGGTATCGGTTCGAAGTGGTTACCGCCCACCTAGCCCTCAAATGGTTGAACTCCATCGAAAGCCCCTCCGGTACCGGCGAGGCGAATTGAACGTGGTGGCGGACGCGTTATCCCGGCAACCCTGTGAAGTCTTGCAACAGATGACCGAGATGGAGACACCCTGTAAATGGATCCAAGGTCTGCAAGTTAAGATAAGAGAGTGCCCCGAGAAGTTCTCAGACTACATGACGGAAAATGGACAACTATACCGGAATTTGGGACATAGAGCGGATGACGAGGACTACTTCCCATGGAAACTGTGCGTCCCTAGTTCAAACAGGGTCCGAGTCCTCCGAGAATGCCACGACGCGCCCACGGCTGGACATTTGGGCGTCCGAAAAACCGTTTCCCGACTATCGCAGAGGTATTTCTGGCCCGGCATGTTTAGAGACGCGAAGCGTTACGTCCAGCGCTGCGAGTCGTGCCAGAAGTTTAAAACCGCCCAGACGAAGGCGGCAGGCAAAATGCTAACCCGCGTAACAAGCGAACCGTTTGACGTTCTATGTGCAGACTTTGTCGGCCCGCTACCTCGGTCAAAGCACGGAAACACCATGCTCCTCGTGTTTCATGACATCTTTTCCAAATGGGTGGAGTTGATCCCGTTACGGAAAGCTACCGCCGCCCAGGTTCAGAAGGCATTCCGGGAACGGATACTGGGTCGGGTCGGCATCCCTCGGAAGTTCGTCTGCGATAATGGTACTCAATTCACCAGTCGCACTTTGAAAGAGTATTTCAGCACGATAGGGGTAGAGGTCCAATATACTGCCCCATACTGTCCACAAGAGAACCCTACCGAGAGGACGAATCGGACTGTCAAGACGATGATAGCCCAACTCACCGAGGGAGACCAAAGTTCCTGGGACGAGCTGTTACCGGAAATAGCGCTCGCCATCAACGCAAGTGTATCGGACTCGACGGGATACAGTCCCGCCTTTCTGACGCAAGGACGCGAACCCAGACTCCCTACTTTGTTATACGACGAGGTCACCCCTGGATCGGCGGTGATATCTAAGGACCCCGCAGGAAAAGCGTTCCAACTCAGAGGAATCTTCGACATCGTCAGATCCAACCTCCAACGTGCTTCCCAAGAGCAAGCACGTCATTACAACCTTCGACGCCGTGAGTGGAGACCGAAGCTCGCTGACAAAGTGTGGGTACGCCAACATCCCCTCTCGAAGGCAGCCGAGGGTTTCGCCGCCAAATTGGCCCCCAAATATGACGGTCCTTACACCGTAATGAGGTTCACATCCCTTAACCTTGTTCTGTTACGACGCCCCGGAGAAAGACGTTCACGCTCCGCCAACATCAGCCAACTGAAACCCTATTACTCAGAGGACTTCGAGAATGCCGCCGCAGAAGAAGATGACGAGGCTACCCAGGGGGCCGCTACGAGAGGTTAAGTAGGTCATACGGTAATTTCTAAGCTGAAGTGTACTAACACACCCTATGTTATTATCTAAGTATTCTAAGTAGAGGTTTCACTGCACCGATAGGTAGGGAGCTTAATCAATAAGGGTCTCGTATCTATAAGTTTAGTCTCCGCTTTCAGATGGAAGAAGTCATCGAGTTGTCGGATGGTTCCGACGATACCGAATCTTTTCATCACGACCTTTCCGATCGCGACGAGTGGGTCGCGGAAGGATACAGCGGAGGAGATTCGGACACATCGGGGGACGAAGAGGGAGAGATCGCAGAGGACCGGGTTACCGACGATGGCCAAGGTGAAGAAGACCCACACGGCGGCGCTGAGTCTTCCGACGACCAGGAGCCTGGGGGTACAGGTGGGTCGCGGTTTGCGGGCATGTGGAGCCCTAAACCCGACGAAACACGACGACCCGATCGACCATCGGCAGCGTTCAACGTCGAGGACGACTCTAGCAACGCGAGCGACAGCGACGAACGCGACGAGCCTCAGGATTACACGAGAGGTCGTCGCTCACAGGGGCCAGGGTATTATGCACCGCGAGGAGACGACGAACAGCCGTGGACCAGGCGAGATCCTCGAGGCGGTCACCCGCGATACACCGAGTCCCACCAACATGCCTCCATTGAACACTCGTGTCATCGTACGGTCGAAGACCAAATCAGCCGCTGGGAAGGGCATGTCGCGATGATGCGCATCGAGGTCAAGTCGGTCGTGTTTAAGACACCCTGGATACACGCCGAAGGTCCTTACGTGGAAGAACCTCCATCACCACCGCTACCCCCCGCTCTGGATTGCGACGCGACGTTCCGTCCCCAGGCAGAGGTCCCGACGTCCCCCCGTCGGCCACCGTGCTCGCCGAAGAAGACCCGCACGCAGGAGACGCAGACATCCCCGACTTGCTGGCAGCGTTCGCCGAAGCAGACCCGTGCCCGTTCTGTCCAGACGTCGCCAACTTGCCGACGACGCTCGCCGAGGGAGACTCGCGTCCAGGCGGTCCAGACATCCCCAGTCGGACTACGGCGCTCACCACGGGAGACCGGAGGGCAGGAGACGAAGCGTTGCCGCGTGAGTTCGCACCCCGGGACTCACCACGTGAAATATTTTATGGAGTGCGAGTTGGCAACCGACAGCGAGGACGGAGTAGAAGATCGCCCCTATTCCGTCGGGTATTCCAGAACTCGGAGGCAACTCTGCCAGTACGGCAGACCCGGACCCGACGGACGAGGCCAAGGAGGACGACGTTGCAGTCCAATCGACGTCACACCAATCCCCGATCTGCGCACCGCCAGGAGCACCACTGACCGAATGGGAGGACGGAGTTCTCGATCAGGTCTTGACCGAGATCCAGGGGACCGGTTGGGACGGGTCGTTCATGGAGGAGTTGACCTCATCCATAGCAACTCCGGAGGTACCTCGAGACGAGTTAGCCCCGTTACCTGAAGGTTGGATTGGGACGGGCGAACTGCGACGATTGCCGACATCGGCCATTCATCAGATCGCCGAGAGGGCGGCCGAACAAGCCGGACGAGGACATCGCATTCGCTTCGCCGTTAAGGGACTGGATTGGCACTACGTCGTCACCGTGAAGAGCGACGGGCGGTTCATCATCAGCCCCCGGTAGGAAAGGGGGGGGTGTGACGATCCCGCCTGACGGCTAGGCCGCCACTTAATCCTACTTAATCCCCCTCCCCCGCGAAGTGGCAGATCCCTTCGTGCCTTACCAACCCCCGCGGCGAGACGGAAGATCCTCTCACGCATCCCCCTCTAATATCCTACCGCGAAGTGGCAGATCCCTTCGTGTCCTACTAACCCCCGCGGCGAGACGGAAGATCCTCTCACGCATCCTCTCCTCGTATCCTACCGCGAAGTGGCAGATCCCTTCGTATCCTATTAAGTCCGACGGTGAGATGGAAGATCCTCTCACCTACTAACCCCACATCTTAACGGAAAGTCAGATCCTTCCGACTAATCAAACTTGTTTCCAGCCGGTCAACCACGATAGAATCCGGCTGCGGCCTCGCCCGAAGGTCCAGCCCGTGGGATTCTTGGCCCCTCGAACCACGTATCTCGGCCAACCACGATAGAACCCGGCTGCGGCCTCGCCCGAAGGTCCAGCCCGTGGAATTCTTGGCTCCTCGAACCACGTATCTCGGCCAACCACGATAGAACCCGGCTGCGGCCTCACCCGAAGGTCCAGCCCGTGGAATTTTCCGTCCCGGAAGGACTTGGTGGTCTGACGTTATCGTACCCTCGAAGGTCCTGGAGCACTTCGGGATAATTGATCAAAAATCGTCGTTCGCCGCGCGAACATTACTCTCTAGCCCTATGTCTCAGTGACTTTACAAATTTCTTGTAAAAGGACCTCTGGATCCGACTGAGAGTTGTATCCTGGCCAGAGAGCATCCTTACAAAGTATTTCTATTAAAGTAAATTGCGATGGCTTTCATTTGTCAATACCGAACTATATCCCAAGAACTATGCAAATCAAATCAAGTTAGCCAAATTGGAGGTCTGAGTCAAACAATGGCGTATGTGTGTATGCTGGTGCAGGACAAAAGCTGCCTGCGCTAAAGCAGCGCTGGTGCTGATGCTCGCTCTGTAAAGCTGCCAGCTCTAAGAGATCGCCGAATTCAAATTGATAATTTGAACTTTTTGTCCTTTTTTCCTGTGGTCACTCTTATTCACATTATGTTAATGCAAAATCTAAAGTTTTTTAGCTGAGTAACGGGTATCTAATAGTCGAGGCACTCCACTATAGCGTTCTCTCTTGTTTATATATCAGGTTGTCAAATATCTCCCTTCCGCTTTTGTGGTTTTTTAATTTGTCGGCTTTGTGAAAAGCGATACATTTCGGTATCGAGCAATTTATATCTATATATCGATTGAAAGGTCTTGATATAACCTACGAAACGACATGGAGGTTTTACCTTTCCACCTTTCCCCCTCTGCGCACGGCACCACGGTAGAGTCCAAAGTACGTGCCGGGCCGTTATGTAGTACACGGCACCTTGACTCTCCGGTATCGTCGTCGCGCTCTAGTTTATTCTGTCTTTTTCTGTGGCACCACTCTCTCTCGCTGCAGTACCGTTACTACGGAAGAATTCATTCGCACTCCTTGTCTAATTTGTGCGTAGTTATTTAACTCCTCACAGGTTACTTTCTATTCCTGAAAGGCATTTTATGTCATTGTCAAATTTATTTAATTTGATTTTCCAACAATTTAACTTTATGTTATGTTCTTTGATCACAAGAGGTTTCTGATCACTTAGTATTTCAACTAATCTTCCATGATCGGAAATATTTTGTTCCCTAAAATTTCGCTTAAAGTTTTTTCTCTATTGTAGAAAATTTATTTCACGTTCATCTAGGGTTACGTAATAAATTCGTTTGTGGTTTTGAGACCACACTGCCTATGTCAATATTATATAGCAATAAGATGTCCAAAAAAAGACGTATTAAAATCAGCGTAGATTAAAATTGAATCTGAAGTCATATATACAAATAAATTTTTAAATCTTCTATCTAATTTTTGCATATTAAATCAGTTCGCTCCCATTTTGTCAATTTAAATGTCATTGGTTTAAGGGGTTATATATGTACCTTTTTGAGCGAAAAAATTGATGGAACTTTGGATTTTTTTCAGTTGTGTAGCAATTATTCTATGACACTGAAGCTATTATTTATTGATAGTACATGTTTTTATCGAAACAACAAGCGTTTGTTTTTAAAAAAATATAAAAAATTTACGAAGTTATGGCAATTCCCTCGGAACCCTTTTTTTATAGCGGCTTGCGGTGACCACGATGGAAGTCAGCATGTCAACTGAAATCAAAAAACCAAAAAAATTTTATTAGTATAGTATTATTTCCAGTTTGTGAACGATTATTTTCAAGAATATTTGGTTTTTTCTGCATACAGTAACAAGTTTTCCAAAAAGTTGATTTTTTGAGTTCTAAAAATTCTGATCCGCAAATTGGCGCATAAAAACCGAATCGTTCACGAACTCGGCACAATCATTACGAATTTAAAAAAAAAAATTGAAGAATATCGATCAAATCGTCTTTGACTTTCAAAGTGAACGGTCGAGTTTTTTTTTCTGCGCTTCTATTTTGTATTTTGTTTTCGTTTATTCCCATCGGTGGGTTTTATCAAAACAATTTAATTTTCTTCCGGTTATTCAAACATAAATATAAACTTCGTACGCTTCGCGAGTGCACTTTGTATTAATACTAATAAATTGTTTTAGTTTTCGTAATTCTTATCTGTGTTTTCTTTTCTTATATCCCCGCCGTTTCTCTTTTGTGCATGCACTTTAACTTATTTACGCTCCCGCTCTCTTGCTCTCTTTGCTTTGAAAGTTCTAAGCGTGCAGTTTCTGCGCTCTTGCGGTACTAATAACTGCTCGCTTATAAATTTCAATTCGCTTTCTTGGTACAGTGGTCCCAATAAATAAAATGAATAATAAAAATTTAGTCTGCTTCTGCAAAAAATGCAGCCTCGTAATCAGGGCTGACCAGTCTAATATGACTTGCTGGCTGTGTGAAAATATGGTGCACACCAAGTGCGCCGGTTTTACTGGCCGGACAAGTGATGACCTTTCAAAGGGGCCCAATTTGCAGTTTTGTTGTGACGCTTGTGTCGAGGTTGCGAACGAGATGAAATCGTTCATGCGCCAAGCTAAAGGCGGCCTGATGGGGCTGATTAGCTGTTTCGGAGTTGCTAGAGATAGCTTTCGCCGAGCTGATTATCCCCTCTCTGCGCTGGACTCGCAGTTTAATAGTCGTAAGCTATTAGAAGAGTCCCCTAAGCGCAACAAGGCCGCTGGTGGTAAGGAGCAAAAGGGGAACACCCCGCAACCGAAATCAAAAGAACAACAGAGCATTCCGGCGGATTAGCATCTGATTTCAGCAAACCCTCAATTGTTGCTAAGATCAGCCGCTAAAAAAGATTCGGTATCCGAACAATCCGCTACAGAATGCATGCAACCAGGGACTTCTAAGAATTCCGATTTGTCCGTGGTGGTTTCACAATTAGTGGATCCACCTATCTCTCAGAATGTAGCATCACCACCACAAGGGACAACTGAGTCCGGACAACCGGCTCAAGTTGGTTTTGCAGAAACAATGTCTGCTCCACCAAAATCCCATTCAGTGGTTCCACTAAAGAAACAAATTTTCGTTTCTCGGCTTTCCTCTGATCAAACATCTTCTGATGTATTGTCTTATATACAAGACAAAACTAAAGCCGATTGTAATAGTGTAAAGGTGGAAAAGTTTAAGTTTTCTTATGCTAGAGACATTTCATCTTTCAAGATAACTGTCCCTAACGAGCTTTTTGAAGCCATATGCTCGGGCGACTTTTGGCCGGAAAATATGGTTGTATAAGAGTTCGAGGCTAAGATAAAGAAGAAGGGGTCGAGGTCAAACCAGTGTACCAATTTAAAAAAACCGAAAGCCTTTCCTTTGCATCTCATATTATTGTGTTCACAGAAACCTGGTTAAAGCCGGAGATCTTTAGCTCCGAAGTTTTTCCAGGTAAGTACACAATAGTCTTAATTGGAGTTGATTCAAACTCCCATCTGAGGAGTTATTTTTTGATGAATTCAATACCATTGAATTTATTTGTGTAAAGTTATCTCTTCCTGGTAACTTTATATACATAGCTTGCTCATATATTCCGCCGTTGTCTGAACTTCCTGATTATTTAAATCACCTATCCGTCATTAAGTATGTTGCAATAAGCTTTCCGATAGGGATCAGTTGGTAGTTCTAGGTGATTTTAATATACCTGGAGTTACCTGGTCCACTGAGGATGGATCGAATGTTTTACTACCTATAGCACAGCATGATTTTATTGACGGCCTGCTTGACATATCTCTATCTCAAGTAAACCATGTTCGAAATTCATTAGGTTGCCTACTTGATTTGTGTTTTGTCTCAAATCCTGAAGGTGTGTTTCTGTCCAGAGTAGCATCACTCACGCAACCTGAAGATCCATATCACCCAACAATCGAACTTTCATTTGATACGGGTAGAGTTATAGAAGAAAAATCAGAAAAATCCAAACGAATACATTGTTTTCGCAAGGCAGACTTTCTGAGGCTAAATAATTTTATTTCTGGCTTTAATTGGTCTGATCTTTACTTATGCAATAATATGTCTGATGCAGTTAATGTTTTTTACACTGCAATAAACTCATTTTTTAATTCCTGTGCTCCGTGGTACTATCCGTCAACTCCCAATAAATCACATTGGTTTAGCAAAGAGTTGACACACTTAAGAAATGTAAAGTCCAGTCTTTTTAGGAAATATAAAAATACCGGATCTCAATCTGTTTTTACTAGATATTTAAGTGCTCGGTAAAGATTTACCGTGCTTAATGCTCATAATAGTTACTTAAACCGTTGTAAGCTCCATTTCTCTCAGGATCCGAAACAGTTTTATAATTTTGTTAACACCAAGCGTAAATCTAATTCTTTTCCTTCCTCGCTGTCATTCGAAAACATGACGGCAACCACAGATCAGGCAATAGCCGATGTATTTGCCCAATTTTTTCAAACGACTTACTCTACTTTAGATTATTCATCACAGCCTTATTCTTACACCATATCCAAGTCAAACCTCATATTCTGTCCCACTTTAACTTCTTTTGGATCTTCTTCGTATTAAGCCTGTTTATTCGCCAGGGCCCGATGGTATTCCTGGGTGCGTGCTTAGGTATTGCGCTAAGGCCCTGTGCAAACCTCTTCACAAGTTGTTTACCTTATCTCTGGAAACCTCCCAATTCCCAAATATTTTTAAGGAATCATTTGTTATTCCTTTTTCAAAAAAGGTAACAAGTTAGAAGCCAGTAACTACAGAGGTATTTCTAAGTTGTCAGCTATTCCTAAGCTTTTTGAAAAAAATATTACTCCTCATTTGCAGCACCTTTGCAGATCAATCATTTCTCCGTGTCAACACGGATTTATTAAACGTAGATCCACAATCACAAACCTTCTAGAGCTCACTACATTTGTGATAAAAGGCTTCAATAGTAGTTTTCAAACAGACGTCATTTACACTGACTTTAGTAAAGCATTTGACTCTGTGCAATCACGGTCACAGCAAAGGCACTTTTGGAAAAACACGACTTTGAGATAATCGCATTCAAAGCTTTACGTTGAGTATATGGAACTATTGGAGTCGAGCAGACAAACTTACAAGTCATCGTCGATTCAGGGACCATAAAGCGTGCCTCCTGCTCTTGATGCAGGCTCCAAAATATCCAATTGATGTTGTCTGCTGGCCATTCGTCCTTCCCTCGTTGCGCCCTCAGCTCAGCCGTCAAAATGCGCCTCTCGTCCTGCTGCGCGACGTACTCATGCTGCTGCGCTGCTTGACGCGCCTCAAAACGCTGTTTTCCTATCGAACTATTATTCGAATCTTTATGAAAATTTAGGATTCAGCAAAAAAAAATTTTTTCGTAAAAAAAAAAAAGAAGGTATATAACCCCTTAACTGTGCTTACGAAACCATGTAAAAATTAAATGAATTTGATGCAAACCTTTATGTAAGCCAACCGTTGTGAAATACTGAATTTTTCCTAATTTGTCCAGAATTTCGTCCATATTAGGTATTGGAAGTTTATCATAAATATTGATTTTGCATAAGTTTCGATAATCGACAGAAAATCTACAGGACCGACCTTTACCAATTTATTTCTTGGATTTGACTTCCTCATCTACACTCTGTGGGTATGTTTAGTTTGAATTGGAGATAGAAACTTTGATCACGCATAACTTTTTAACGAATGGTCCGATTTGAAAAATTTCTTCTACATTTCGATAGGTATTGATAAACACAATAAAACTGCATATTTACTTTTCCGAAATATTTAAATTTTTAAAATCGTTAAGGGGGCGTGGCACCTTTTTGAAACAAACTTGCGCTGCGAAGGAACTCCTAGAATCTGCATGCAAAATGCCAATCTTCTAGCTTTTATAGTTTTCGAGATCTCAGCGTTCATACGGACAGACAGACAGACGGACAGACAGACGGACAGACGGACATGGCTATATCGACTCGGCTAGTGACCCTGATCAAGAATATATATACTTTATAGGGTCGGAAACGCTTCCTTCTAGCTGTTACATACTTTTGCACGAATACAATATACCCTTTTACTCTACGAGTAACGGGTATAAATATACAGACTGATCTTCAGTTGAAGGTGGATTAAGGCACTCTTGGGCGGTTGTATCTTCTTCAGTCTCGTCATCAATATATCTAAGCCTATATATTTTCGTCCCAAATTGTACTGTTTCTTTTTCATAATCTATTTTCGCTTTGTTGGCTTTTAGGATTTGTCTACCGAATTAATTAAAATAAATTTAATTTTTTCTTCAGACGTACATGTTACTCTGTTATTTTTTGTAATTGACCAAGTCCTCTTTTGGTAGCCGTTCATCGCCCCAGATAAGAAACTGCAAAACTGCATCGTCAGCAGAAGGCAGGATGTGTGACCCAGCACTCGGTCAAGCACACCAAAAACTACTTGTTAGCATTGAAGCACTAACACAAATGTAATAGCTCACATACAATATTTCCGGGCTGAAGTTCCATTTAGACAGTAAATATATTCATATTTTGAACGCAGAAAGAAGAGGTTTTTTATTTGAGATTAACAAATCAACAAGATACTTAAATATATTTAAAACTTAGAAAACAGACAAAAAAAGGAAGAGAATTAAAAATAGAGCCTCAAGTCACTGCATAGCAAAAGGGCTTAAAGGTACCTCTGATTAAAGGGAAGCAGACGAAAAAAAATTTTAATTTTGAGCCTGACAAAACTGCATCAGTACTAGATACCCACTACATTTAAGTTAGAAGAAAAAATAAAAGAGAAAGAGTTAAGTACTAAGTTATGAAGACATTGCATGGCGCAAGGGTGATTTTTATTTTAAAGAAAAAAAAATCAGTTAAGTTTACTGCCTTGACACTGAGAAATGAAAAACATACTACAACAAGAAAGGAAAGCTAACTTCGGGCGGAGCCGAAGTTGATATACCCTTGCAGAATACTCTGTAAATTATATTCTCCAACATTATTTATAAGATGCATTCTTAATACTCATAAAAAATCCCAACTTCCTAACTTTAAAAACACCAAAGTTATGGCATTTCCAATCGTTCAGTTATATGGCAGCTATAGGATATAGTCGGCCGATCCTTATGAAATTTGATAGGTCGGACTGATTGGCCAAAAATAAAACCCATAAAAATCCCAACTTCCTAACTTAACAAAAACCAAAGTTATGGCATTTCCGATCAATCAGTTATATGGCGGCTATAAGATATAGTCGGCCGATCGTTATGAAATTTGGTAGGTCGAATTTATTGGTCAAATATAAAACCCATAGAAAATCCCAACTTCCTAGTTTGCGTAGAAACAGACAGACGGACAGACGGACATGGCTATATCAACTCAGGAGGTGATCCTGATCAAGAATATATATACTTTATAGGGTCGGAGATGTCTCCTTCACTGCGTTGCACACTGTTGACCAAAATTATAATACCCTCTGCAAGGGTATAAAAATCATACCACACATATACACGGAGAAGGAAAAGATAAGAGCATATTAGGAAATTCTACATTACCATTATTAGATACCTACTACATTTAAATAGTACATAATTGAAATATGACCTTTTATGATTTCAAACATGAAATAGATGTTAAAATTAAATAAGGTTAGAGAGTCATTATGGCCATTGACTAGGAACAAGAACCTAAAGAAAGCAATTGCTGGACAAATGTAGCGTGTAACGTTCGACTAAAGTGTAAAGTGTAAAGAATGATTCCAAAGATCTGTATAGGCGGGCAGGATATAACGTCCGGCACTAGCTCGTCAGCTTGCCGGTGGAGGTCTTGCTCATACAGATCTGGACACTGTCTACGCATTACTATTATTGGGTCAGAATTGAGCGTGCGTGCGACAATATTGAAAGCTAGTTAACTAAAACGGAAGAAAAGATGCTTATGTCAAAAAAAATAGTTTTAAGAAGCAAGAAGGAAGTTAATGGAGGGAGAAGAGTGAAATATTTGGTACTTGCAAAGCCTTGGATTTAATTGGGCTTGCATATTGCCGCTAGAGCATAACTCTGGTGGTCCCTTTTATACCCTATGACCATCGAGACATCAGCTGAGTTTAGTAGATTGTTGGTTTAAGCTTCCATTTTAATTCAGATCATTCACAAAAAAATTTAGGACCAAGGTATATGACAACATCTTTATAAAAAGTAAGTAAATGCGATAACAATATTATTATACGATAGAAATATTAATACAAAACAAGAAAGGAAAGCTAGCTTCGGGCGGAGCCGAAGTTGATATACCCTTGCAGAATACTCTGTAAATTATATTCCCCAAATTTATTCGTATGATGCATTCTTAATACTCATAAAAAATCCCAACTTCCTAACTTTAAAAACACCAAAGTTATAGAATTTCCAATCGTTCAGTTATATGGCAGCTATAGGATATAGTCGGCCGATCCTTATGAAGTTTGGTAGGTCGGATTGATTGGCCAAAAATAAAACCCATAGAAAATCCCAACATCCTAACTTTACAAACACCAAAGTTATGGCATTTCCGATTAATCAGTTATATGGCAGCTATAAGATATAGTCGGCCGATCCTTATAAAATTTGGTACGTCAAATTGATTGGCCAAATGTAAAACCCATAGAAAATCCCAACTTTCTAACTTTAAAAACACCAAAACTATGACATTTCCGATCGTTCAGTTATATGGCAGCTATAGGATATAGTCGGCCGATCCCGGCCGTTCCGACTTATATACTGCGTGCAAAGGAAAGAAGGGTGTGTGCAAAGTTTCAATTCGATATCTTTAAAACTGAGAGACTAGTTCGCGTAGAAACAGACAGACGGACAGACAGACGGACATGCTTATATCAACTCAGGAGGCGATCCTGATCAAGAATATATATACTTTATATGGTCGGAGATGTCTCCTTCACTGCGTTGCACACTTTTGACCAAAATTATAATACCCTCTGCAAGGGTATAATTATAATAAGGTAAACAGAAAATACTGTTGCATTTCAAGTTGGAATCGGCTGGAGGAATTAGGAAGAAGGTATTCGTTTTTGGTAGGGCTATCGATAAAGTAGGAGGGTGGCAACCCCTACTGGAGTGGCGCCCCCTTCTGCTGATGTCTTGGCTATCTAGCTATTTAAACTAGCCCGGTTCGCTCTGGGTATGGCTAGGATGGCCTTGATATGTCCAATGACCCAATTTCGAGAGAGGCGAAGGGAATATGGCGAGATATAGGCATGATAGGCAAATTTCTATATTGTCCCAGCAGACAGAACATAAAAATGTTAAAATAGTGTTTGTGCCGAAAAAGAAGAAAAAGTGAGTGTTAGAAAAATTTGTGTTAGGTTTAATAGTTCATTTTATTTATAAATAATTATTCGTAGGGCAACCGGGGTCCCAATACAAAGGGCCCCGGGATATTTAAATTGGAGGAAATTAAATTGGACGTTCAAATTGGATATTTAAAATTGGGAAATTCAAATTGGAGATTTAAATCGGAAGTTTAAATCCGGAATTCAAATTGGAAGACTTAATTGGACATATAAAATTGGACTAATTAAATCTGGAATTTCAAATTGGATATTTAAACTGGAGGGAATTAAATCGGGAAAATCAGGAAAATACGCACCTTCGGTCGAGCCAGCTACGAGATCTGGACACCATAACTCGTCATCCTCGGACGCCGCCAACGCTTTCTTATACACGCCGGTGAGTCCGTTCCGGGCTATTAAGACCCACCTGTTTTGGGGTCGTAAGACTGCCAGTGCGCGCGGCGTTGAGAGGCACCGCCATCAGGCTCGCCTTCGCCACCGCTCCTCGGGGTGTTCCAGGCCCTTACTGCTGCTGGTCTCCGGCAGAGTACGCTGTAGTCGGGGCATAGTTAGCCCGGCGCCTAGCCCAGAAGTGGCTGAAATTATTAACGTTAATTTAACTGTACACATTAGTAAATTTATGTACCTACCTGTTGACCTGTAAATTTATCCGGACTTAAACCCGAAAACCTCAATTCTTGTCCTCGTTGTTGCCTGTAAAAAAGGGTCGCGATTATTAGTTTTCGGCGGGATTGTTTACAGCGCGTAATACCTACCGTTTGGCCTGTCCCTTCTTTTCCCTAGGAGCTCCTCAGGATTAGGTGACCCGACACATACCTAGTGTGTGCCCCTTTTTGCGCCTCGTTCCAATGTGAGTTCCACCAATACATGTCTGGTGGAACATTATTTCCGCGGCGCCTGTAGCCTTTGCCAAAGGAAGGTAATCTTCCGCTTTGACCGCGTAAATTTGTAGACGGTGTTCAAGTTTGGTCGTAAATTTAATTACTAGGAGAGCAAGTTATGTTAACTTTAGTACTTACTGTGGATATTAAATGTATATGAAGACTGAAATGTGCGAGTGAGTTGTCGCTGTGGGGGAGATGGAGCTGTCCTAGTCGCGAGGAATGACTTGGACCAGCTGATTATGGGTGATGCCTCCGCAGAATCATCCGGGGCATCCTTGGTTGGGTGGGCGTGCTTGGCTAGGTCACCAATAGCCACCAAAACACCATATATTTCCCGTCACTCCTAATTGTTTGCATTGTTTACATTTTGGTTTGTTTTGTTTGTTAGTGATGAGCGATAGTTTTTGTGAAGTGAGACGCGCGTATATCGATGTTTATGTTGTGGAATCTGTAGGGACATTGGGGATACTCCGCCCTGGGGATTCGGGAGCTAGCCGGCGCCGTCCCAGGAGAAAATGCAGTTCCGTAACATAGTGGCGCCCAATGTAAAAAAGAAATAAATCGTCGAGACGACGACGTCTCGCGTATAGGGATTTGCCTCGCATAGCCTCCGCTCCGGTGACTTGGAGGGCAACAGCAGGCTGCATGCAACTGCACCGGGAGTGGTGGGCTGCGAGGCAGAAAGAGAAAGGTTTAGAGGGATTTTTGAGCAGGCAGGAGGCTTGGCTCCGAATGGAGGCAATGGCTCCTGGTCACAGAGAACACTGGTCGTGACCGCCGGGTGGCATCTTCGCCTGTAATAGGATCGAAGGAGTTGCATCCGAAGTTGGTCCGTGCAATAACTCTGTGATATACATATGTAAACTGTGATAAAATAGTTAGGGCGTAGATTTTTATTTATTTATTTATTTTTATTTATATTTTGTGTTTGTGGGGTAAAGTCAGTTGTAGTAATTCCATTTGTTGTTTTTTTTGTTGATCCGGAGGCTTTCGGTTTCTCGGATGTGTTTGATACCTTCTGTCGGTTGGATGCTTAAATGTGTGTTCGTGACCCGTGACTTATGTACACGCGCTGCACGAACACCTCGATTTAAGGATCAAACCACAAACGGGAAAACAAAGCCAACAGGACTCAACCACCAGCCAAAGTCCTTAACTGGCGGCTATCACCAAGCGTGATAGCCAGTTCAGTTGACGAATGGCTAGGATGTGACGGGAAAAATTGGGTTTTGGGAGAAAGCACAGGACGAGTTAGGTCGGAAGTCCACCGGCGAGGGTCAGTTCCATCTCCCCAGTTCAAAAAAATCTCAAAAGAAGTAAATCAGGAAGGGAAGAATCATAGATATATTATTTATTTATTTATTTACCCTATTTAATTATTCTATCTATTTTCGTACATTATTTATTTATTTTTCCAAATATTTATTTATTTACTGGAAAAAAAATTATCTATTGATTTCCTAAAATTATACATTTATTTATTTCTAACGTTTATTTATTTTTATTTATTTATTTAAAATTTTGTTTCTATAATTATTATCTGTTATTACATGTTTATATATTTATCTGTTTATTTATTATTTGCTAGTCCTTATTTTAATGTTTATTATTCTTCTTAAGTATTTATTTCTTGTGGTGATTTGTTTAGGGTAGGATATAGGAATTCTGAGGGAGATAGGTATATTTCTGTTTTGTTGTTCGGTGCGATACAAAGATGCCTTCCAATTACGATCTCCGATCGAAGGTTCTTTCGGCCGAGGAAGAGGAGAAATTGTGGTCCACCGATTTAGATGAGGTTGCCGGGGCCGAACAGCCACGGATATCGATGGGACTGCCAAGGACTCCGTTGGGTCGTCTTCATCAGGAGCTGCGCAGGGAACTTCAGATGGGAGCAGATCCCACGCAACATCAAGTTCCGGAGCAAGTGAGCTCGGAAGCGTTTCTGGACAACGCCGCGAAATCGGCAGTAAATGTGGCATTGGCTCAGGCGGCAGAGACCCATCGGAAGGCTCAGGAGTCCGGCGTCAGCCAGTCCTTAAGGGATGAAATCCGAGAGCAGCAGTCCGGTGGAGAGCAGCAGTCCAGGATATCCTCTGGATGGCGAACGAGGGCGACGCAATGAGCCTCGAAATTGGCACTTCGAGGACCGCAGGGCTTCTGATTTCCGCGAGGAGCCGCGCTTTTATGCCAATACAGGGCCAGGTGGCGGCAGCCAACAGGTTCGCATCGAGCGGTGGGGCGTTTCATTTGATGGCGAGGACGAGCGAAACTCGATGGAAGATTTCCTGTTCCGGCTCGAGTTCCTGCAGCGGCAATACCAGTGCCCTTGGCAAGAGGTGCTCCGCCATTTCCATGTGCTGCTAACCGGACGGGCACGCGAGTTTTATTGGGTCCACGTGCGTCACTGCAGGGTGGAGAGATGGCCACAGCTGCGTGCTGCGCTGATGGACAGGTTCCGAGGCCACCAGACGGAGCACGACCGGATGCATCAGCTTCTACAGAGGGAACAGCAGCCGGGAGAAGCCGTTGAGGACTATGTCCATGCGATGCAGCAGCTAGCCTCTCGCCTAAAAAAACCACTGTCAGAGCGACAGATGGTAAAAATAATTAAAAAGGGCTTGAGAGAGGGTATTGCAAGATTTGTTTACGCAATGGAAGTGATGACTGTGGACGAGTTGAGGGAAGAGTGCTGCGAGGTGAAGCGCAATTTTGGACGACAAGGACGCGCGGCCTATGCGCACCCGATGCGTTATCCTCCGGCGGAGAAGGCAAGGGTTAGCGAGGCAGCTGGTCCCGACACTGCAGAGGATTCCCAGTGACAGGTGGAGGCGTTGCAAGCGAAGACCCGAAATCCGTTCCGAGCGGGCTGCTGGAATTGCGGAGCCGTAGACCACGGGTTCCGTGACTGCGCGGCAACAGAACGGCGCCTGTTCTGCTACCGATGCGGAAGTTAATGCAGTAAATGTTCTAGAATGTAAAAAAGGTTTAGTATGTACGAGTAGTTATAAGAACCATTTAAAATACTTACCTTATGAGGAAAGGATGCGTCGGTACCTGGAGACCAGGAACCGAATTTTCTCAGAGCACCAGTTAGCCGGCATGCGAACGGTGTCTAGGAAAGTCCAGAAGGCCAGGGATCGATTCCGTAAGAGACGAGCGAAGAGGCGAGAAGTGGTTGCCGCTGTGAAGCGCAGTGGAACGGGAGACCCTCGACCATACGCCGAAGTCCGTGTCCTGACCAAGCAGCTGACTGGCTTATTAGACACGGGAGCGAGTGTCAGCCTGCTGGGCAAAGGTTGCAGGGAGCTGGTCGAGGCGTTGGATGTGCCTGTCCAGAAGTACCTATCCGTGGTCCGCACGGCGTCTGGAGAAGACCGCTCGATTATAGGACGCGTCGAGCTACCTGTGGAGTACAGAGGACAGATAAAACGAATCCTGTTCTATGTATGCCCTTACCTGGAGCAGGAGGCTTATTTCGGAGTGGACTTCTGGCAGGCGTTTGGCTTGGCTCCAGCAGTGATAGGCCACAGCGACCCGGAAAGCGTCAAGGCAGACGAAATCCACGCTAGGGATATGGAGCACTACGCCGAACAGGACGACGACGTTATCTGAGGCCGACGCACGACAGCTCGCGGAGATCCAGGAGGTGTTTCTCACATTTGAGAAGGATGGTCTGGGAACGACCAATTTGGAAAGGCCTACGATCGAGCTGATTGAGGGAGCCAAGGTCTTCAAGGATCGGCCATATCCCATGTCTCCAGCGAAACAGAAGGTTGTCGAGGATGAGGTGGACAAGATGCTAGCGCTCGGAGTCATCGAGGAGAGCATGAGCCCGTGGAGCAACCGGACGACGGTAGTGTTGAGGCCTGGGAAAGATCGGTTCTGCTTAGACGCGCGCAAATTGAACGATTTGACCATTAAAGACGCTTACCCGCTGCCGAGTATCGACGGAATCCTGTCCAGAATCGACCAAACGTTCTACATTTCCAGCGTGGATTTGAAGTTCGCATTCTGGCAGATCGAGTTGGACCCGAAGAGCAAGGAACTGACGGCATTTACGGTTCCTGGTCGGCCTCTCTACCAGTTCCGGGTGATGCCCTTCGGACTTTGCAACGCGGCGCAGCGGTTGGTGAGACTTATGGACCGAGTGATCCCAGCTGAGATCCGTTCCAACGTTTTTGTCTACCTCGATGATCTGCTGATACTGGCTCCAGATATCCAGACACATTTCAGATACCTTCGGCGCGTTGCAGAATGCCTGAAAGCAGCGGGGTTAACGATTGGTATGAGTAAATCAAAGTTTTGCTTCAAATCATTGACCTACCTGGGTTTTATCGTTGGTGGAGGTCGTCTACGAATGGATCCGGGACGAGTAGCAGCGATCAGGAGGATGCCAGAGCCTAGGACGATGAAGGAGGTGAGAGCGTTCCTTGGGACTGCTGGATGGTACCGCCGGTTCATAAAGAACTTTGCGACGTTGGCCGCCCCGCTCACTGAATCGCTGAAGAAAACTGGAAATTCTAAGTTTTCCTTGAGTCCAGAGGCCCAGCTGGCCGTAGAGTCATTGAAGATGGCTTTAACGACTGCACCAGTCCTGGTGCATGCAGACTTCAAGAGACGGTTTTTTATCCAGTGCGATGCGTCCAGTGTTGGGACATACCTAGATATTTTTACCTAGGTACGTATCTAGGTACAATTTAGTGGTACCTTTTACCCTACCTAGGTAAAAAAATAATTGGGTACCTTTTACCATACCTAGTTACAGATTTTGATTTACCTTCGGAATTATTAAGGTACTTGTATATGTATTAAACAATGCTCTGATTTGAAATAGCCAAATCTGACTGCGACATTGAAATAAGCAAAATCCACCACATCTACACGTCAATTTCGTTTCGATATTGTAATAATCGGAACGCAGTATTAAAAGTCAGGGGAACTTAGCCATTCTCATGTTTGTTTTGTGATGTAACCTTTGCATTGCAATTTTCACATATGCACAAAACAATTTGACTCTGCGCGACAGTAGAGGTGCAAAAACATCGATGTATGGACCCATCGATGTTTTCGATGTTTTTCACCCAAAACATCGACGAAACATCGATGTTTTTAAAAATTAAAAAAATATTTTTTAAATTATTAAAATGCACACTTGTGGTTGTATTAAAAATAGAAAAAAAAAACATTTATTCACTTGGTTTAAAAAACGGAGATCATTTCTTAAAATTAAGTTAAACATTTTTTAAAAATATGTGATTTTTGTTAATGAACATAAGTTGGTCAACAACATCAGCCTTTAAGAGCGTCCTGCGGTCAGAAATAAGTTGCCCCGCCTTGCTGAAGGCTCTTTCTGACTCGCAGGAAGTGGCAGGGACACATAGAAATTTTTTTCTTCTTTGAAGGGCGCCATACTGTTCGACGACTCCTGAAAGCATAATTAATTACTAAAAATAATGACTTAAAACAATTTAGAAACGTACCTTCCAATACTTCAACGGCTCGCACACTTCGGTCTCATTCGTAGTCTCTATATACTGCATGAGCATAACTATTGCTTCGGAGCGCGCCGTGGTATTTTTTGCTTGCAATTTTGCTTGCAAGCAAGTGAAATAGTCCGAAGATGCAGTCTGGCTTGGTACGGACCTTTTTTTTTTTTACGTAGCTTTCCTTTGCCTTTTTCTCTTGATAGTGACGGCATAGAAACATCGATGGTTGAAAAAAAACATCAATGACTTAGAAATATTTCAAAAACATCGATGCATCGATGTTTTCATCGATGTTGCTGCACCTCTACGCGACAGACATGGCCGAAAAAGAAAATACAAATGAGAAAGTGTTGCCACTAATATTAAATGGCAAATTTTTTAACCCGGATGGCAAGTGCGTGTTGGGTGTTAATAAAACAATAAAATTCGATGATAAATCGACAGGAAATCTGCACAAACACCACAAGGTAAGCCTATGCGTTTTTTTATGTGTAAGATATGTACATCCATACGTATACATTACTTATGTACATATTTGAGAATGAAAATGTGAATAAGGATAAAATCGCAGTTTTATTTTATATAATTTTGTGCCCGTATGTATGTACGCATCACTACATCAATGTATTTATGAAACCCAAGTGTAAACAAACGGCATATACATATGCACAATATATAGTAAAATGTTTCTACATACGGAATTTTTGCGCGCCAAATACACTTCCCCTCTTGCACATATTGAGAAAAAAGTGCGCAAAAATGCCGTAAGTAGGTTGGCTCAGCTTGCGGTAGAAGCTTTGAAGATGGCTTTAACGACTGCACCAGTCCTGGTGCATGCGGACTTCAACAGACGGTTCTTTATCCAGTGCGATGCGTCACACGTCGGAGTCGGGGCGGTGCTTTTCCAGCGAGACGACGACGGACAAGAGCAGCCAATTGCCTTTTTCTCGGCCAAGATGAATAAACATCAGGTAAATTACACCGTGACCGAGAAAGAGTGTCTCGCGGCGCTCATGGCCATCCGGAAGTTCCGGCCATATGTCGAAGGGATGCCATTCACCTGCATCACGGATCATGCCAGCTTGAAGTGGCTCATGTCCATGAAGGATTTGTCGGGACGGTTGGCGAGGTGGTCACTGCAGCTTCAAGTGTTCCACTTCAACATCGAGCACCGAAAAGGAAGTGAGAACGTCGTGGCAGACACCCTTTCACGGTGTGTGGAGGAGCTCGTAGTTAATCCGACGGATTTGTTGGGTTTCGAAACCACCGAGTTCGCTGGAGAAGATTATCTCGAGTTAGTGAAGGAGGTGGAAAATAACTTGGATAACTTACCGGACCTGAAGATCGTGGATGGTCTCATCTTCAAGAGAGTCTCTTCGGTAAATCTGGACGATGAGATGGAAGGTTCCGAATGGAAACTGTGGATCCTACAGAGTCTGACCCACAGCCTAATCGAGCGTGCGCATACGGACCCAACAGCAGCTCATGGCGGAATGGGAAAGACTCTGGAAATCCTACGGCGACAGTTCTACTGGCCAGGTATGGTGCTGCAGGTCCGAGCTTTCGTACGCAGATGTGATGTCTGTAAGGAGTCCAAGGCGCCGAATTTCCGGATGCAAGTTGGTATTGGGGAAAGAGTCCAGACTGAGCAGCCATTTCAGAAATTGTACATCGATTTTCTTGGAAAATATCCGAGGTCGAAGAAGGGCCACGCATGGATCTTCATTGTCGTCGACCATTTTTCGAAGTATACGTTTCTGAAAGCCATGAAGGAAGCCTCGGCCGCCAGCGTGGTAGATTTCCTCATCCACGAGGTATTCTACAAGTTCGGGGTCCCGGAAATCATTCACTCAGACAACGGTCGACAGTTTACGTCAAAGATCTTCGTGGAGGCAATGGAGAGTTTCGGCATTTCCCACATCAAGACTCCAGTCTCCTCTCCGCAAAGCAACGCCGCAGAACGAGTTAATCGAAGCGTGCTTGCGGCAATCCGGAGTTATTTGGAGGAAGACCATCGGGAATGGGACGCATTTCTCCCGGAGATCGAGGTGGCTCTTCGCAACGCGATACACGCAGCAACTGGCGAAACGCCCTTCTTCACGGTTTTCGGTCATCACATGTTCTTGAATGGGGCCAGCTACAAGTTGGCGAGAAAGTTGAAATCCCTGTGCGACCATGAGATTGCTGGGATGGGAACAGTCGACAAGCTCAAAGTGATCCAGGCCAAGGTGCAGACGAATCTCGAAAAGTCGTACGAGCGAAGTCGCCAGCAGTACGACCATAGAGCTCGGACGTTCCTTGCGAAGCCAGGCCAGGAAGTGTATCGCCGTAACTTCGTCCTCAGCGACTTCAAAAGTGCCCTTAACGCGAAGTTTGCTCGGAAGTTCCTCAAAGCTCGGGTGGTGAAAGCAGTCGGCAACAATGCTTACGAGCTGGAGGATCTTCAAGGACGTCGGATAGGGGTGTATCACGCCAAGGACATCCGGGTATAACCTGAAAAGAGGCAGCATAAATTAAAGGAGCACAACACAAAAAAACAAAGGCAGTACTTACCGGCATGCGTGGGCCCCGCGTAGGGCACCGTTTGGAACTTTATTCGGATTTCACCAGACAGCGATCTCCAATGCTCCCAATGATTTCGTCGAGTGACCATGGTTCGAAGGCGTCTCTCTAAATCCTTGGGTGGTGTTGCAATTCTTTTCCCTAGGAGCTTCTCAGGATTAGGTGACCCGACACATACCTAGTGTGTGCCCCTTTTTGCGCCTCGTTCCAATGTGAGTTCCACCAATACATGTCTGGTGGAACATTATTTCCGCGGCGCCTGTAGCCTTTGCCAAAGGAAGGTAATCTTCCGCTTTGACCGCGTAAATTTGTAGACGGTGGCCAAGTTTGGTCGTAAAGGCTAAGGAATGATAATTTAATTACTAGGAGAGCAAGTTATGTTAACTTTAGTACTTACTGTGGATATTAAATGTATATGAAGACTGAAATGTGCGAGTGAGTTGTCGCTGTGGGGGAGATGGAGCTGTCCTAGTCGCGAGGAATGACTTGGACCAGCTGATTATGGGTGATGCCTCCGCAGAATCATCCGGGGCATCCTTGGTTGGGTGGGCGTGCTTGGCTAGGTCACCAATAGCCACCAAAACACCATATATTTCCCGTCACTCCTAATTGTTTGCATTGTTTACATTTTGGTTTGTTTTGTTTGTTAGTGATGAGCGATAGTTTTTGTGAAGTGAGACGCGCGTATATCGATGTTTATGTTGTGGAATCTGTAGGGACATTGGGGATACTCCGCCCTGGGGATTCGGGAGCTAGCCGGCGCCGTCCCAGGAGAAAATGCAGTTCCGTAACAATACAAAATATAAAAGCATGTTTAAATACAGTTGGATTATAAAGGCATGGAAATTTCAGTAATAGGTCGGAATAAATTTATAATTTCATTTTTTTTCACTTTATTGGGTCTTTTATTTTTTTCATACAAAAGGCTTTCAAATATCAATCAATAACAAATGTTTTTAGCTTAGGTCACTTATTAAATTTATGTAGCTTATAAAATTTACCAAAAAAAACTGTAAACTTCATTTATAAACTTATACATGGTAAGTCGGCTTTTCTGTGCCAAGTAGATTAACTAGAATATATATTCCCCTAATATTAAATCATTGTAGATCTAACTATGCCTTGCATGAGCCTTTCAGAGTATTATGTTCCGACTATAATAGACTTTTTCCTATAATCTCACATCTTGAATCTCTGCCGCTCCTAAAACGATTAATACTAGCTTCATTGGCACAAAAATGATCTTACTATTACTTTTTTCCCCGGACTTTTACCTATATTTTCTTATCTCTCGTCTATCTTCTCGCGAATCGTGCCGTACGATACTCGGCTGCGCCCCTCGGTCGGTTGGAAAAGGGTCGCTTTGTTGTTTTTTTTTTTTTTTATATTGTGCTAGTATCTTGTAGGTGTAATGTGAGTTTTGACTTAAACTGCGTGGCGCTACTAATATTTTTTAAAGGGGTTGGGAGCTGGTTCCATAGCCTTATTGCGTGTACGAAAAACTGCCTTTCAGAATCTAGAGATCTGTGTCTTATTTGAATGAGGTTATTTGCTCTTCTTGAGGAAGTGAATCTTAATGCTTCAAAGAGATAAGTTGGTTCCCTCGTGTAAATTATTTTGTGCAGATATATTAAAACTCTTAGTTTCATCCAATCGGGCAAATTAAGTTCAAATATTCTATATGCATAGCTTGTAACATGGTCAAATCGACGTAGATTGAATATAAATCTTGCTATATTATTATATGCAACTTTTATTTTTTGATGGCTGGCTGCATCGCAATTTGAAAAAATTTCTATCCCATAAAAAAGTGTAGGGATTAAACAGGTCTTGGCAATTAACATACGAACATTTATGGGTAACAGACTTTTAACCGGACAGAGAGATCTTAGTAGTTTTCCCTACAGCCTTATTAATATGGTCATTCCAATTAAGTTTATTATTGAATATGATACCCAAGTTTGTAGCATTTTCAACATATTTAATGGGCATGCTGTTTATCATCAATGGCTGCAGGTCAGCAATATTTACTTTCTTTTTATATATTACGAGACATTTACATTTTGTTGGGTTTAGACCAAGGCCATTGTCTTTGGCCCAGCTGCTAACTTTACCAAGCTCTCGATTGCATATATTCACACACTCGTTAATTCTACTAATGGGACGGCTAACATACATCTGGACATCATCTGCGTACATGTGAACATCACTATTTGACAACACACAGGGAAGGTCTTTGACATACAGGGTAAACAGTAAAGGTCCAAGAACTGAGCCTTTAGGCACACCACGTTTAAGGACTACAAGAGAAGACGAAACATTTGATATTACTACAGACTGCCGACGATATTTAGGTACGAGGTCATAAGTTTGACAGAAGTTGTTGAAAAATTGAACTGAGTTTTCAATTTTGAACACAGAACTTCATGATTAATACAGTCAAAAGCTTTACTATAGTCAAGAAGTACTAGAAGCGTCACGTTGGATTTGTCTGCATGTTTACGTATATCTTCCGAGATTTTTAGGATGGCCGAGGTGCAGCTACGTTTTATTCTGAATCACGATTGGTTGTTGTTAAGTAGAGCATTATCACCTATATAAACGTTTATTTGGGCTGCCATAATGTTCTCAAAGGCTTTAGATAAGAACGGTAGAATTGATATAGGTCTATAATCCTTGTTGGCTTTCATAATTGGGATAATTTTTGCGATTTTCCAACAGTCAGGAAATGCGGATGTTGTAAATGCAGTGTTAAAAATGTGAGTAATGTATGTAAGAATTTTAGGAAGTATTATTTTAATGAATTTAGGATTTATTTCGTCCAGTCCGATTGCGTCTGATTTAATTTTAAGAATATAGACGAGAACCTCATACTGATTAACACAAACAAATCTAAAACTATTATCACAGAAATGTTCAGGTATTGAATTCAGGTACAAATTGTTATCGTCGATTTCAGGTACATTGCATTCTGAGAGTTGTTGGTTTAGCTCTTTGACATTAACATCCTTTCCCGGCGTTGATTTTTGTTTTCCTATCCCTAGTGACTTGATTTCTTTCCAGGTTTGTCTAGACGATGTTGAGTTTTTGAATTTTCGAAAATAGAATTTTGACTTTGCGGTGTCAATAAGTTTAGTGACTGTGTGTCTCAATGATTTAAATTGGGCATACTGTGGCGGAATCTTATACCTTTTCCACTTTTGATAGGCAAAGTTTCGCTTTTGTATTGCTGACTTTATTTCATTATTAAACCACGGTTTAATAAAATGTTTAATGGTTTTACTTTTGATTGGAACGAAACAATTGTACAAGTAACTAATATTACGTTGAAGCAAACTGAGTTGTTCGTCTACATCTGGAAGACAGTAAATGTCATTCCAATTGCATTTTTCGAGTTCGGTATTAAGAAGGTAATAGTCTATATTATTAAAATCCCTAAATACTATTTTTTCGTCATTATACTGAAGGTCAAAATTATAGGTCAAGTGTATAAGGGCATGTTTTGAAAACGACGGCACAAGGAGTTGGTCATACAAACATATTTTTTCAACATCAAACATATTTTTAAACATTATAGCCATCACACGAAATTATAACATCACAAACATTAACGCCAAGCCATGTTTCAGAGGCACATATAATATCTAGACCAGAATTTACAAATAAATATTTAAACTCATCGACTTTTCTCGGCAAACTTTGAGCATTAATGTGACAAACTTTAAGTCCAGCTCTCTGCTTTGTGAGTATGCGCAATAGGGTATGGCTATTTCCTTCATTTAGGTCTTCCATTTCCAAAATTTAAATAAAATTATTAGCTGCTCACGCACTAGATATGAAAAATTGAATTGATAAAACATCACGGAGAACATTAAGTAAACAAAGCGGAAATGCGGATGTTGTAAATGCAGTGTTAAAAATGTGAGTAATGTATGTAAGAATTTTAGGAAGTATTATTTTAATGAATTTAGGATTTATTTCGTCCAGTCCGATTGCGTCTGATTTAATTTTAAGAATATAGACGAGAACCTCATACTGATTAACACAAACAAATCTAAAACTATTATCACAGAAATGTTCAGGTATTGAATTCAGGTACAAATTGTTATCGTCGATTTCAGGTACATTGCATTCTGAGAGTTGTTGGTTTAGCTCTTTGACATTAACATCCTTTCCCGGCGTTGATTTTTGTTTTCCTATCCCTAGTGACTTGATTTCTTTCCAGGTTTGTCTAGACGATGTTGAGTTTTTGAATTTTCGAAAATAGAATTTTGACTTTGCGGTGTCAATAAGTTTAGTGACTGTGTGTCTCAATGATTTAAATTGGGCATACTGTGGCGGAATCTTATACCTTTTCCACTTTTGATAGGCAAAGTTTCGCTTTTGTATTGCTGACTTTATTTCATTATTAAACCACGGTTTAATAAAATGTTTAATGGTTTTACTTTTGATTGGAACGAAACAATTGTACAAGTAACTAATATTACGTTGAAGCAAACTGAGTTGTTCGTCTACATCTGGAAGACAGTAAATGTCATTCCAATTGCATTTTTCGAGTTCGGTATTAAGAAGGTAATAGTCTATATTATTAAAATCCCTAAATACTATTTTTTCGTCATTATACTGAAGGTCAAAATTATAGGTCAAGTGTATAAGGTCATGTTTTGAAAACGACGGCACAAGGAGTTGGTCATACAAACATATTTTTTCAACATCAAACATATTTTTAAACATTATAGCCATCACACGAAATTATAACATCACAAACATTAACGCCAAGCCATGTTTCAGAGGCACATATAATATCTAGACCAGAATTTACAAATAAATATTTAAACTCATCGACTTTTCTCGGCAAACTTTGAGCATTAATGTGACAAACTTTAAGTCCAGCTCTCTGCTTTGTGAGTATGCGCAATAGGGTATGGCTATTTCCTTCATTTAGGTCTTCCATTTCCAAAATTTAAATAAAATTATTAGCTGCTCACGCACTAGATATGAAAAATTGAATTGATAAAACATCACGGAGAACATTAAGTAAACAAAGCGACCTACAATAATTTTTAATCTAACAAATACTAAAACTATGGATCTGCGTTTAAAACTAATCTCGAAATGAACTATTTCTCGACGGGCCTCCCAAATTGTTGGTCAGCTCAGAAAGCTCGTGCAAGCTCCGCACGTTGTGAGCTTCCACTCCGTCGATCATCTTTACAAAGACATCTCCACGGCGTGTAAAGACAGCTGTGAGGCGCTTGTGCTTTTTGAGATGCATTGCTCTCTTGAAGACCTCGTAATTATGCTTTGTCAGCTGTTCATTTATGTAGATCAGTGCTGGCGACTCCAGACCAATTAGCGGTAAGCTCAGTTGTGTTTTTGAAGTTCGCCGGTATGCCCCTATTGCTCGTAGTAGCGCCGCTTTTTCACGCACGTGATCCATCTTTATATGGATAATCGGGTCTACAAGTGCTTGGCCAGTTTGTCGGGGCCGCACTCTGTAGATAGATCTCACCAGTGGAGGCGGAGTTAAACGGTACCCCATGCCAGCGCAAGGTACATACATGAGACCGCTGCGTCTTCCTCTGCTACACATTTGGCTGCCAGTCTGGCAACGCGTGTCACCATTAGAAATTAAACCTTTAAATTATAATAGATTTTAAGAAAATTATTCTAATAATTGTTATAGCTGGGTTGATCTTGATAAACATAATTTTTCTAGAAAAATGAGGCCAATAAAGCCGGATTGATTTAGATTTAATTTGGCAGGTTATGTTTCGATTTTTCAATCAGAATTCTTTTTACATCGATCACTGATTTTCTAGGATTAATTGCTTTTAAATAGAAGGCCAAAACCTGAGTCCGACAGATGGTTAGCGGACGCGGTACTTTCACTGCGCGCATGAGGTTAGGCGCTAAAGGTCAGCAGCCGGATAGAGGTTAACGCTGCACGTGTTGTTGTGTCGGCCAAAATATTGCATAATCACACACGTTTAAGCTATTCCAACTTTCAGCTTTCTTGGCGTTATTATTCTTTTCTTTTAACCAAAAAAAAAAATACGAGAGTTCAGAGGGGCTTGTCTAGTGCGCGGATGGCGGTAGTTTTGTTAAAATCACAAAAAAAAGGTCTGCTCAAGTTGGCGGATTTTCCTTGAAACTTTTCCAGCGAAACAGCTACTTGAGGTTGCTGCGCATGTACATAGGTTGTTGTCGGGGTCTCTTGGTCCGCCACTATATTGAATCTGGCGTATGCTAGGGGCTATAGTTTGTCATCCTCCGGGTTGTCCGCTTGTTGAAGCTCGTCCGAACCGTGTGATTGCTGTAGCTTTAGTTTTCTGACATGTACGGTGCGTTCTTTCATAGTCCTTTGGTGACTAACTTTAAAAATGACCGGCGATACAAAATCCCGTACTATGTATGGCCCGTCGAACCTCGGTGCTAATTTTGCAGCAAAGCCTGATCCTGGGCGGCCTTTTCCATATTTCGACGTACAACTTCAAAGATCGTTTTCAACTTAGCGTCTGAAGTCTCTGTGTTCCTCCCCGAATAAAGCGTTTGGCAATATTACGGAACCCTGAACTTTGATAGTATGCGTTCTCTAAACGCCTTTTGTAGGGCACAATTTCCATCCCCTTAAAAAACCGGTTAATTAATACCAATAGCATTTGGCTTCCGTGTTTTGACCTTGACAATGCCCGCCAAATTCAGGTCATACTGATTCCCATGGTTCTCTGGTATATGAGTTAACATTTTGTCGGCTGCAGTTGATTGGGCTTGTACTTCAGGCAAACTTCGCCGATGTATCTTTCATGCCCCTAAGGATCTCTGACAAAGGTTGTCTTGATAGCAAGTCTGCCACCACGTTTAGCTGTCCCTTTTTGTACGCTATTTCGAAGTCGTACATCTGCAACTCCAGGGCCACTCGTGCTATCCTTTCAGTAGGGCTTTCGATGTTTTTTAACCATTTTAATGCAATGGGGTCCATTACCACTTTGAAATTATAGCCTTCTAAGTACGGCTTTCCCTTTATGATAGCACAAATCATCGGTACCACGAAGTTAAGCCTGGTTATTGTCGTAGTTCGGCTATAGCTGTCCCAGGTACAGCAGCTTTTGTTTTAAGAATTTGCATTTATTCAATATTTATTTATTCTCAAGTTTGCTTCCTTAAACCGTGTCAATACATCCTTCAAGTTATCAACGTATTCTTTCAGCGTACGTCTGATTACAATAATGTCACCTTGATAAGTAAACGCATATGATGACATTTTCGGGAAAATTACCTGATCCAGAGCGCTTTGAAACGTGGCCGACGCTGAGCGTAACCCGAAGCGTTTTTTCAGGTACTGTAAACGTCGAGAACTGCCTACTATTTTCTTCCAGGGGGATTCGCCAACATCCGTCTTCCAGAACAAGACTGCTTATGTATCTTGCTTCTCTGAGTTAGTCCAAGATATAATTGATCCGCGCAATGGGTAGGCATTTTTATACCCGTTACTCGTAGAGTAAAAGGGTATATTGTATTCATGCAAAAGTATGTAACAGGTAGAAGGAAGCGTTTCCGACCCTATAAAGTATATATATTCTTGTTCAGGATCACTAGCCGAGTCGATCTAGCCATGTCCGCCTGTCTGTCTGTCCGTCTGTCTGTCCGTATGAACGCTGAGATCTCGGAAACTATAAAAGCTAGAAGATTGGCATTTTGCATGTAGATTTTAGGAGTTCCTACGCAGCGCAAGTTTGTTTCAAAATGGTGTCACGCCCCCTCTGACGCCCACAAGCCACAAGCTGTGGCCACAGTTTTGATGCTAGTATGAAAATTTTAATTGATATGTATTTGTTTCGTCAATACCTATCGATTGGCCTAAAAAAAATTTGCCACGCCCACTCTAACGCCCAAAAACTCATTAAACGCTTAAGACTGGCTAGCGCCTACATTTCCGCCTTTCATGGCCCGTGGTACCAATGTATTGGGGTAGATGGCGCAATACAATAGCGCCATCTAATGGATGACTTTAGAACAGCTGGCCAAGTTGCTCAACAGAGTAAACGTTAATTTTCGATAAGGATTTCTATAAAAGGAAATTGCGATGGTTTTCATTTGTCAATACCGAACTATATCCCAAGAACTATGCAAATCAAATCACGTTAGCCAAATTGGAGGTCTGAGTCAAACAATGACGTATATGTGTATGCTGGTGCAGGACAAAAGCTGCCTGCGCTAAAGCAGCACTGGTGCTGATGCTCGTTCTGTAAAGCTGCCAGCTCTAAGAGATCGCCGAATTCAAATTGATGATTTGAACTTTTTGTCCTTTTTCCTGTGGTCACTCTAATTCACATTATGTTAATGCAAAATCTAAAGTTGTTTAGCTGAGTAACGGGTATCTAATAGTCGAGGCACTCGACTATAGCGTTCTCTCTTGTTTATATATAAGGTTGTCAAATATCTCCCTTCCGCTTTTTTGGTTTTTGAATTTGTCGGCTTTGTGAAAAGCGATACATTTCGGTATCGAGCAATATCCCTAAAGATTATAAAATGAAAGACCGATTTTTAAGGGGATACGGCCACAGCCCAAACCGTAAGAGCAAGAGCAGCCAAATTTTTCACAGTATTCCATTGGGGGCGTGGGCGCCCACTAAGATCCGATATGTCCCCCAGTGGCCCCAAACAGCTCCAACATCCATTATTCTGAGCAAAAAAAAGTTGATGTATTTGAGCTTAACTTCTAAACCGGTTGGAATTTCGATATTTGGTTTTTTCCGAATTTTAGGTTTTGAAAAGGCCTAATTAGAAATCTAAAAGAAATTTTGATATCCCCCATAATTTGGGGGCTACATTTAAAATTAACTTTTCGATTTAAAAAATCTAAACCGCTGCTCCGATCAAGATGATTTTTCGCTCAATAGTTATTCTATGGCCCAAATGCTTAAGTTTAATTTTTCAAGTTTTTAACATTTTTTTAAGTATTTTTAACGAATTTATTTAGATTTTCTAAGTCATTGCGTTGTATTTTGCTGGAGCCTGTCGAGAGAACGAAACCCAGAAGCCAAGAGAGCGACGGCCGAGAGAGCAACAGCCAAGAAAACTGATGAGGGGGAGGGGTAGTGCTGCAGGGAAAGGGGGAGGGGAAAGAGGCAATTTAAGTTAAATTTGTTTAGGATTTTAAAAACTTAAACTGCTGCTCCGATCAATATGATTTTCGATCAATAGTCAGTCCTGTGGATCCAATGCTTAGGTTTTATTTTTCATTTTGTAGCAGAAGTAAGAGCCTTATTTAATTTCCACCATGGAAGAAAATAGAAAATTACTACAAATTCTGTAAGCAAAGCCAAAATGTTTCCAAGTTAAATATTAATCTTAAGATTCGAACTTTTGACCAAATACGTATGTACATATGTATATTTGGATATGTTTTGATTTGCTTATATGTACAATGCATGTACATACATACAATGTGTGTGTATGTTTCTATTCGAAAGTAGATAATGTGCTTAAATACAAATAAAATGATTTATTATACCCGTTTATCGATCAAATGTGGAATCTGAAAATAATACGTTACTTTGCTGTTTTTGTATTGGATGCCAATCTTTTACTGTGTGTACAAAGGTTTTCGTTTCATTCAAAACAAGAAATTTGAAAACAACAAATTCCAATTTACAAACAAGTATACATATTTGTGCGCAAATTAAAATTGCATTGATAACATTGTAACTGATAAAAAGTATACAAGCTCACGACTTTTACTTGGATCACTTTCATCCCTAAAGATTATAAAATGAAAGACCGATTTTTAAGGGGATACGGCCACAGCCCAAACCGTAAGAGCAAGAGCAGCCAAATTTTTTCACAGTATTCCATTGGGGGCGTGGGCGCCCACTAAGATCCGATATGTCCCCCCAGTGGCCCCAAACAGCTCCAACATCCATTATTCTGAGCAAAAAAAAGTTGATGTATTTGAGCTTAACTTCTAAACCGGTTGGAATTTCGATATTTGGTTTTTTCCGAATTTTAGGTTTTGAAAAGGCCTAATTAGAAATCTAAAAGAAATTTTGATATCCCCCATAATTTGGGGGCTACATTTAAAATTAACTTTTCGATTTAAAAAATCTAAACCGCTGCTCCGATCAAGATGATTTTTCGCTCAATAGTTATTCTATGGCCCAAATGCTTAAGTTTAATTTTTCAAGTTTTTAACATTTTTTTAAGTATTTTTAACGAATTTATTTAGATTTTCTAAGTCATTGCGTTGTATTTTGCGGGAGCCTGTCGAGAGAACGAAACCCAGAAGCCAAGAGAGCGACGGCCGAGAGAGCAACAGCCAAGAAAACTGATGAGGGGGAGGGGTAGTGCTGCAGGGAAAGGGGAGGGGAAAGAGGCAATTTAAGTTAAATTTGTTTAGGATTTTAAAAACTTAAACTGCTGCTCCGATCAATATGATTTTCGATCAATAGTCAGTCCTGTGGATCCAATGCTTAGGTTTTATTTTTCATTTTGTAGCAGAAGTAAGAGCCTTATTTAATTTCCACCATGGAAGAAAATAGAAAATTACTACAAATTCTGTAAGCAAAGCCAAAATGTTTCCAAGTTAAATATTAATCTTAAGATTCGAACTTTTGACCAAATACGTATGTACATATGTATATTTGGATATGTTTTGATTTGCTTATATGTACAATGCATGTACATACATACAATGTGTGTGTATGTTTCTATTCGAAAGTAGATAATGTGCTTAAATACAAATAAAATGATTTATTATACCCGTTTATCGATCAAATGTGGAATCTGAAAATAATACGTTACTTTGCTGTTTTTGTATTGGATGCCAATCTTTTACTGTGTGTACAAAGGTTTTCGTTTCATTCAAAACAAGAAATTTGAAAACAACAAATTCCAATTTACAAACAAGTATACATATTTGTGCGCAAATTAAAATTGCATTGATAACATTGTAACTGATAAAAAGTATACAAGCTCACGACTTTTACTTGGATCACTTTCATCCCTAAAGATTATAAAATGAAAGACCGATTTTTAAGGGGATACGGCCACAGCCCAAACCGTAAGAGCAAGAGCAGCCAAATTTTTTCACAGTATTCCATTGGGGGCGTGGGCGCCCACTAAGATCCGATATGTCCCCCCAGTGGCCCCAAACAGCTCCAACATCCATTATTCTGAGCAAAAAAAAGTTGATGTATTTGAGCTTAACTTCTAAACCGGTTGGAATTTCGATATTTGGTTTTTTCCGAATTTTAGGTTTTGAAAAGGCCTAATTAGAAATCTAAAAGAAATTTTGATATCCCCCATAATTTGGGGGCTACATTTAAAATTAACTTTTCGATTTAAAAAATCTAAACCGCTGCTCCGATCAAGATGATTTTTCGCTCAATAGTTATTCTATGGCCCAAATGCTTAAGTTTAATTTTTCAAGTTTTTAACATTTTTTTAAGTATTTTTAACGAATTTATTTAGATTTTCTAAGTCATTGCGTTGTATTTTGCGGGAGCCTGTCGAGAGAACGAAACCCAGAAGCCAAGAGAGCGACGGCCGAGAGAGCAACAGCCAAGAAAACTGATGAGGGGGAGGGGTAGTGCTGCAGGGAAAGGGGAGGGGAAAGAGGCAATTTAAGTTAAATTTGTTTAGGATTTTAAAAACTTAAACTGCTGCTCCGATCAATATGATTTTCGATCAATAGTCAGTCCTGTGGATCCAATGCTTAGGTTTTATTTTTCATTTTGTAGCAGAAGTAAGAGCCTTATTTAATTTCCACCATGGAAGAAAATAGAAAATTACTACAAATTCTGTAAGCAAAGCCAAAATGTTTCCAAGTTAAATATTAATCTTAAGATTCGAACTTTTGACCAAATACGTATGTACATATGTATATTTGGATATGTTTTGATTTGCTTATATGTACAATGCATGTACATACATACAATGTGTGTGTATGTTTCTATTCGAAAGTAGATAATGTGCTTAAATACAAATAAAATGATTTATTATACCCGTTTATCGATCAAATGTGGAATCTGAAAATAATACGTTACTTTGCTGTTTTTGTATTGGATGCCAATCTTTTACTGTGTGTACAAAGGTTTTCGTTTCATTCAAAACAAGAAATTTGAAAACAACAAATTCCAATTTACAAACAAGTATACATATTTGTGCGCAAATTAAAATTGCATTGATAACATTGTAACTGATAAAAAGTATACAAGCTCACGACTTTTACTTGGATCACTTTCATTTATTAAGATTATAAAATGAAAGACCGATTTTTAAGGGGATACGGCCACAGCCCAAACCGTAAGAGCAAGAGCAGCCAAATTTTTTCACAGTATTCCATTGGGGGCGTGGGCGCCCACTAAGATCCGATATGTCCCCCCAGTGGCCCCAAACAGCTCCAACATCCATTATTCTGAGCAAAAAAAAGTTGATGTATTTGAGCTTAACTTCTAAACCGGTTGGAATTTCGATATTTGGTTTTTTCCGAATTTTAGGTTTTGAAAAGGCCTAATTAGAAATCTAAAAGAAATTTTGATATCCCCCATAATTTGGGGGCTACATTTAAAATTAACTTTTCGATTTAAAAAATCTAAACCGCTGCTCCGATCAAGATGATTTTTCGCTCAATAGTTATTCTATGGCCCAAATGCTTAAGTTTAATTTTTCAAGTTTTTAACATTTTTTTAAGTATTTTTAACGAATTTATTTAGATTTTCTAAGTCATTGCGTTGTATTTTGCGGGAGCCTGTCGAGAGAACGAAACCCAGAAGCCAAGAGAGCGACGGCCGAGAGAGCAACAGCCAAGAAAACTGATGGAGGGGAGGGGTAGTGCTGCAGGGAAAGGGGAGGGAAAAGAGGCAATTTAAGTTTAATTTGTTTAGGATTTTAAAAACTTAAACTGCTGCTCCGATCAATATGATTTTCGATCAATAGTCAGTCCTGTGGATCCAATGCTTAGGTTTTATTTTTCATTTTGTAGCAGAAGTAAGAGCCTTATTTAATTTCCACCATGGAAGAAAATAGAAAATTACTACAAATTCTGTAAGCAAAGCCAAAATGTTTCCAAGTTAAATATTAATCTTAAGATTCGAACTTTTGACCAAATACGTATGTACATATGTATATTTGGATATGTTTTGATTTGCTTATATGTACAATGCATGTACATACATACAATGTGTGTGTATGTTTCTATTCGAAAGTAGATAATGTGCTTAAATACAAATAAAATGATTTATTATACCCGTTTATCGATCAAATGTGGAATCTGAAAATAATACGTTACTTTGCTGTTTTTGTATTGGATGCCAATCTTTTACTGTGTGTACAAAGGTTTTCGTTTCATTCAAAACAAGAAATTTGAAAACAACAAATTCCAATTTACAAACAAGTATACATATTTGTGCGCAAATTAAAATTGCATTGATAACATTGTAACTGATAAAAAGTATACAAGCTCACGACTTTTACTTGGATCACTTTCTTTATCCCTAAAGATTATAAAATGAAAGACCGATTTTTAAGGGGATACGGCCACAGCCCAAACCGTAAGAGCAAGAGCAGCCAAATTTTTTCACAGTATTCCATTGGGGGCGTGGGCGCCCACTAAGATCCGATATGTCCCCCCAGTGGCCCCAAACAGCTCCAACATCCATTATTCTGAGCAAAAAAAAGTTGATGTATTTGAGCTTAACTTCTAAACCGGTTGGAATTTCGATATTTGGTTTTTTCCGAATTTTAGGTTTTGAAAAGGCCTAATTAGAAATCTAAAAGAAATTTTGATATCCCCCATAATTTGGGGGCTACATTTAAAATTAACTTTTCGATTTAAAAAATCTAAACCGCTGCTCCGATCAAGATGATTTTTCGCTCAATAGTTATTCTATGGCCCAAATGCTTAAGTTTAATTTTTCAAGTTTTTAACATTTTTTTAAGTATTTTTAACGAATTTATTTAGATTTTCTAAGTCATTGCGTTGTATTTTGCGGGAGCCTGTCGAGAGAACGAAACCCAGAAGCCAAGAGAGCGACGGCCGAGAGAGCAACAGCCAAGAAAACTGATGAGGGGGAGGGGTAGTGCTGCAGGGAAAGGGGGGGGAAAGAGGCAATTTAAGTTAAATTTGTTTAGGATTTTAAAAACTTAAACTGCTGCTCCGATCAATATGATTTTCGATCAATAGTCAGTCCTGTGGATCCAATGCTTAGGTTTTATTTTTCATTTTGTAGCAGAAGTAAGAGCCTTATTTAATTTCCACCATGGAAGAAAATAGAAAATTACTACAAATTCTGTAAGCAAAGCCAAAATGTTTCCAAGTTAAATATTAATCTTAAGATTCGAACTTTTGACCAAATACGTATGTACATATGTATATTTGGATATGTTTTGATTTGCTTATATGTACAATGCATGTACATACATACAATGTGTGTGTATGTTTCTATTCGAAAGTAGATAATGTGCTTAAATACAAATAAAATGATTTATTATACCCGTTTATCGATCAAATGTGGAATCTGAAAATAATACGTTACTTTGCTGTTTTTGTATTGGATGCCAATCTTTTACTGTGTGTACAAAGGTTTTCGTTTCATTCAAAACAAGAAATTTGAAAACAACAAATTCCAATTTACAAACAAGTATACATATTTGTGCGCAAATTAAAATTGCATTGATAACATTGTAACTGATAAAAAGTATACAAGCTCACGACTTTTACTTGGATCACTTTCATTATCCCTAAAGATTATAAAATGAAAGACCGATTTTTAAGGGGATACGGCCACAGCCCAAACCGTAAGAGCAAGAGCAGCCAAATTTTTTCACAGTATTCCATTGGGGGCGTGGGCGCCCACTAAGATCCGATATGTCCCCCCAGTGGCCCCAAACAGCTCCAACATCCATTATTCTGAGCAAAAAAAGTTGATGTATTTGAGCTTAACTTCTAAACCGGTTGGAATTTCGATATTTGGTTTTTTCCGAATTTTAGGTTTTGAAAAGGCCTAATTAGAAATCTAAAAGAAATTTTGATATCCCCCATAATTTGGGGGCTACATTTAAAATTAACTTTTCGATTTAAAAAATCTAAACCGCTGCTCCGATCAAGATGATTTTTCGCTCAATAGTTATTCTATGGCCCAAATGCTTAAGTTTAATTTTTCAAGTTTTTAACATTTTTTTAAGTATTTTTAACGAATTTATTTAGATTTTCTAAGTCATTGCGTTGTATTTTGCGGGAGCCTGTCGAGAGAACGAAACCCAGAAGCCAAGAGAGCGACGGCCGAGAGAGCAACAGCCAAGAAAACTGATGAGGGGGAGGGGTAGTGCTGCAGGGAAAGGGGGAGGGGAAAGAGGCAATTTAAGTTAAATTTGTTTAGGATTTTAAAAACTTAAACTGCTGCTCCGATCAATATGATTTTCGATCAATAGTCAGTCCTGTGGATCCAATGCTTAGGTTTTATTTTTCATTTTGTAGCAGAAGTAAGAGCCTTATTTAATTTCCACCATGGAAGAAAATAGAAAATTACTACAAATTCTGTAAGCAAAGCCAAAATGTTTCCAAGTTAAATATTAATCTTAAGATTCGAACTTTTGACCAAATACGTATGTACATATGTATATTTGGATATGTTTTGATTTGCTTATATGTACAATGCATGTACATACATACAATGTGTGTGTATGTTTCTATTCGAAAGTAGATAATGTGCTTAAATACAAATAAAATGATTTATTATACCCGTTTATCGATCAAATGTGGAATCTGAAAATAATACGTTACTTTGCTGTTTTTGTATTGGATGCCAATCTTTTACTGTGTGTACAAAGGTTTTCGTTTCATTCAAAACAAGAAATTTGAAAACAACAAATTCCAATTTACAAACAAGTATACATATTTGTGCGCAAATTAAAATTGCATTGATAACATTGTAACTGATAAAAAGTATACAAGCTCACGACTTTTACTTGGATCACTTTCATTTATCCCTAAAGATTATAAAATGAAAGACCGATTTTTAAGGGGATACGGCCACAGCCCAAACCGTAAGAGCAAGAGCAGCCAAATTTTTTCACAGTATTCCATTGGGGGCGTGGGCGCCCACTAAGATCCGATATGTCCCCCCAGTGGCCCCAAACAGCTCCAACATCCATTATTCTGAGCAAAAAAAGTTGATGTATTTGAGCTTAACTTCTAAACCGGTTGGAATTTCGATATTTGGTTTTTTCCGAATTTTAGGTTTTGAAAAGGCCTAATTAGAAATCTAAAAGAAATTTTGATATCCCCCATAATTTGGGGGCTACATTTAAAATTAACTTTTCGATTTAAAAAATCTAAACCGCTGCTCCGATCAAGATGATTTTTCGCTCAATAGTTATTCTATGGCCCAAATGCTTAAGTTTAATTTTTCAAGTTTTTAACATTTTTTTAAGTATTTTTAACGAATTTATTTAGATTTTCTAAGTCATTGCGTTGTATTTTGCGGGAGCCTGTCGAGAGAACGAAACCCAGAAGCCAAGAGAGCGACGGCCGAGAGAGCAACAGCCAAGAAAACTGATGAGGGGGAGGGGTAGTGCTGCAGGGAAAGGGGGAGGGGAAAGAGGCAATTTAAGTTAAATTTGTTTAGGATTTTAAAAACTTAAACTGCTGCTCCGATCAATATGATTTTCGATCAATAGTCAGTCCTGTGGATCCAATGCTTAGGTTTTATTTTTCATTTTGTAGCAGAAGTAAGAGCCTTATTTAATTTCCACCATGGAAGAAAATAGAAAATTACTACAAATTCTGTAAGCAAAGCCAAAATGTTTCCAAGTTAAATATTAATCTTAAGATTCGAACTTTTGACCAAATACGTATGTACATATGTATATTTGGATATGTTTTGATTTGCTTATATGTACAATGCATGTACATACATACAATGTGTGTGTATGTTTCTATTCGAAAGTAGATAATGTGCTTAAATACAAATAAAATGATTTATTATACCCGTTTATCGATCAAATGTGGAATCTGAAAATAATACGTTACTTTGCTGTTTTTGTATTGGATGCCAATCTTTTACTGTGTGTACAAAGGTTTTCGTTTCATTCAAAACAAGAAATTTGAAAACAACAAATTCCAATTTACAAACAAGTATACATATTTGTGCGCAAATTAAAATTGCATTGATAACATTGTAACTGATAAAAAGTATACAAGCTCACGACTTTTACTTGGATCACTTTCATTTATCCCTAAAGATTATAAAATGAAAGACCGATTTTTAAGGGGATACGGCCACAGCCCAAACCGTAAGAGCAAGAGCAGCCAAATTTTTTCACAGTATTCCATTGGGGGCGTGGGCGCCCACTAAGATCCGATATGTCCCCCCAGTGGCCCCAAACAGCTCCAACATCCATTATTCTGAGCAAAAAAAAGTTGATGTATTTGAGCTTAACTTCTAAACCGGTTGGAATTTCGATATTTGGTTTTTTCCGAATTTTAGGTTTTGAAAAGGCCTAATTAGAAATCTAAAAGAAATTTTGATATCCCCCATAATTTGGGGGCTACATTTAAAATTAACTTTTCGATTTAAAAAATCTAAACCGCTGCTCCGATCAAGATGATTTTTCGCTCAATAGTTATTCTATGGCCCAAATGCTTAAGTTTAATTTTTCAAGTTTTTAACATTTTTTTAAGTATTTTTAACGAATTTATTTAGATTTTCTAAGTCATTGCGTTGTATTTTGCGGGAGCCTGTCGAGAGAACGAAACCCAGAAGCCAAGAGAGCGACGGCCGAGAGAGCAACAGCCAAGAAAACTGATGAGGGGGAGGGGTAGTGCTGCAGGGAAAGGGGAGGGGAAAGAGGCAATTTAAGTTAAATTTGTTTAGGATTTTAAAAACTTAAACTGCTGCTCCGATCAATATGATTTTCGATCAATAGTCAGTCCTGTGGATCCAATGCTTAGGTTTTATTTTTCATTTTGTAGCAGAAGTAAGAGCCTTATTTAATTTCCACCATGGAAGAAAATAGAAAATTACTACAAATTCTGTAAGCAAAGCCAAAATGTTTCCAAGTTAAATATTAATCTTAAGATTCGAACTTTTGACCAAATACGTATGTACATATGTATATTTGGATATGTTTTGATTTGCTTATATGTACAATGCATGTACATACATACAATGTGTGTGTATGTTTCTATTCGAAAGTAGATAATGTGCTTAAATACAAATAAAATGATTTATTATACCCGTTTATCGATCAAATGTGGAATCTGAAAATAATACGTTACTTTGCTGTTTTTGTATTGGATGCCAATCTTTTACTGTGTGTACAAAGGTTTTCGTTTCATTCAAAACAAGAAATTTGAAAACAACAAATTCCAATTTACAAACAAGTATACATATTTGTGCGCAAATTAAAATTGCATTGATAACATTGTAACTGATAAAAAGTATACAAGCTCACGACTTTTACTTGGATCACTTTCATTTATCCCTAAAGATTATAAAATGAAAGACCGATTTTTAAGGGGATACGGCCACAGCCCAAACCGTAAGAGCAAGAGCAGCCAAATTTTTTCACAGTATTCCATTGGGGGCGTGGGCGCCCACTAAGATCCGATATGTCCCCCCAGTGGCCCCAAACAGCTCCAACATCCATTATTCTGAGCAAAAAAAGTTGATGTATTTGAGCTTAACTTCTAAACCGGTTGGAATTTCGATATTTGGTTTTTTCCGAATTTTAGGTTTTGAAAAGGCCTAATTAGAAATCTAAAAGAAATTTTGATATCCCCCATAATTTGGGGGCTACATTTAAAATTAACTTTTCGATTTAAAAAATCTAAACCGCTGCTCCGATCAAGATGATTTTTCGCTCAATAGTTATTCTATGGCCCAAATGCTTAAGTTTAATTTTTCAAGTTTTTAACATTTTTTTAAGTATTTTTAACGAATTTATTTAGATTTTCTAAGTCATTGCGTTGTATTTTGCGGGAGCCTGTCGAGAGAACGAAACCCAGAAGCCAAGAGAGCGACGGCCGAGAGAGCAACAGCCAAGAAAACTGATGAGGGGGAGGGGTAGTGCTGCAGGGAAAGGGGAGGGGAAAGAGGCAATTTAAGTTAAATTTGTTTAGGATTTTAAAAACTTAAACTGCTGCTCCGATCAATATGATTTTCGATCAATAGTCAGTCCTGTGGATCCAATGCTTAGGTTTTATTTTTCATTTTGTAGCAGAAGTAAGAGCCTTATTTAATTTCCACCATGGAAGAAAATAGAAAATTACTACAAATTCTGTAAGCAAAGCCAAAATGTTTCCAAGTTAAATATTAATCTTAAGATTCGAACTTTTGACCAAATACGTATGTACATATGTATATTTGGATATGTTTTGATTTGCTTATATGTACAATGCATGTACATACATACAATGTGTGTGTATGTTTCTATTCGAAAGTAGATAATGTGCTTAAATACAAATAAAATGATTTATTATACCCGTTTATCGATCAAATGTGGAATCTGAAAATAATACGTTACTTTGCTGTTTTTGTATTGGATGCCAATCTTTTACTGTGTGTACAAAGGTTTTCGTTTCATTCAAAACAAGAAATTTGAAAACAACAAATTCCAATTTACAAACAAGTATACATATTTGTGCGCAAATTAAAATTGCATTGATAACATTGTAACTGATAAAAAGTATACAAGCTCACGACTTTTACTTGGATCACTTTCATCCCTAAAGATTATAAAATGAAAGACCGATTTTTAAGGGGATACGGCCACAGCCCAAACCGTAAGAGCAAGAGCAGCCAAATTTTTTCACAGTATTCCATTGGGGGCGTGGGCGCCCACTAAGATCCGATATGTCCCCCCAGTGGCCCCAAACAGCTCCAACATCCATTATTCTGAGCAAAAAAAGTTGATGTATTTGAGCTTAACTTCTAAACCGGTTGGAATTTCGATATTTGGTTTTTTCCGAATTTTAGGTTTTGAAAAGGCCTAATTAGAAATCTAAAAGAAATTTTGATATCCCCCATAATTTGGGGGCTACATTTAAAATTAACTTTTCGATTTAAAAAATCTAAACCGCTGCTCCGATCAAGATGATTTTTCGCTCAATAGTTATTCTATGGCCCAAATGCTTAAGTTTAATTTTTCAAGTTTTTAACATTTTTTTAAGTATTTTTAACGAATTTATTTAGATTTTCTAAGTCATTGCGTTGTATTTTGCGGGAGCCTGTCGAGAGAACGAAACCCAGAAGCCAAGAGAGCGACGGCCGAGAGAGCAACAGCCAAGAAAACTGATGAGGGGGAGGGGTAGTGCTGCAGGGAAAGGGGAGGGGAAAGAGGCAATTTAAGTTAAATTTGTTTAGGATTTTAAAAACTTAAACTGCTGCTCCGATCAATATGATTTTCGATCAATAGTCAGTCCTGTGGATCCAATGCTTAGGTTTTATTTTTCATTTTGTAGCAGAAGTAAGAGCCTTATTTAATTTCCACCATGGAAGAAAATAGAAAATTACTACAAATTCTGTAAGCAAAGCCAAAATGTTTCCAAGTTAAATATTAATCTTAAGATTCGAACTTTTGACCAAATACGTATGTACATATGTATATTTGGATATGTTTTGATTTGCTTATATGTACAATGCATGTACATACATACAATGTGTGTGTATGTTTCTATTCGAAAGTAGATAATGTGCTTAAATACAAATAAAATGATTTATTATACCCGTTTATCGATCAAATGTGGAATCTGAAAATAATACGTTACTTTGCTGTTTTTGTATTGGATGCCAATCTTTTACTGTGTGTACAAAGGTTTTCGTTTCATTCAAAACAAGAAATTTGAAAACAACAAATTCCAATTTACAAACAAGTATACATATTTGTGCGCAAATTAAAATTGCATTGATAACATTGTAACTGATAAAAAGTATACAAGCTCACGACTTTTACTTGGATCACTTTTCATCCCTAAAGATTATAAAATGAAAGACCGATTTTTAAGGGGATACGGCCACAGCCCAAACCGTAAGAGCAAGAGCAGCCAAATTTTTTCACAGTATTCCATTGGGGGCGTGGGCGCCCACTAAGATCCGATATGTCCCCCCAGTGGCCCCAAACAGCTCCAACATCCATTATTCTGAGCAAAAAAAGTTGATGTATTTGAGCTTAACTTCTAAACCGGTTGGAATTTCGATATTTGGTTTTTTCCGAATTTTAGGTTTTGAAAAGGCCTAATTAGAAATCTAAAAGAAATTTTGATATCCCCCATAATTTGGGGGCTACATTTAAAATTAACTTTTCGATTTAAAAAATCTAAACCGCTGCTCCGATCAAGATGATTTTTCGCTCAATAGTTATTCTATGGCCCAAATGCTTAAGTTTAATTTTTCAAGTTTTTAACATTTTTTTAAGTATTTTTAACGAATTTATTTAGATTTTCTAAGTCATTGCGTTGTATTTTGCGGGAGCCTGTCGAGAGAACGAAACCCAGAAGCCAAGAGAGCGACGGCCGAGAGAGCAACAGCCAAGAAAACTGATGAGGGGGAGGGGTAGTGCTGCAGGGAAAGGGGAGGGGAAAGAGGCAATTTAAGTTAAATTTGTTTAGGATTTTAAAAACTTAAACTGCTGCTCCGATCAATATGATTTTCGATCAATAGTCAGTCCTGTGGATCCAATGCTTAGGTTTTATTTTTCATTTTGTAGCAGAAGTAAGAGCCTTATTTAATTTCCACCATGGAAGAAAATAGAAAATTACTACAAATTCTGTAAGCAAAGCCAAAATGTTTCCAAGTTAAATATTAATCTTAAGATTCGAACTTTTGACCAAATACGTATGTACATATGTATATTTGGATATGTTTTGATTTGCTTATATGTACAATGCATGTACATACATACAATGTGTGTGTATGTTTCTATTCGAAAGTAGATAATGTGCTTAAATACAAATAAAATGATTTATTATACCCGTTTATCGATCAAATGTGGAATCTGAAAATAATACGTTACTTTGCTGTTTTTGTATTGGATGCCAATCTTTTACTGTGTGTACAAAGGTTTTCGTTTCATTCAAAACAAGAAATTTGAAAACAACAAATTCCAATTTACAAACAAGTATACATATTTGTGCGCAAATTAAAATTGCATTGATAACATTGTAACTGATAAAAAGTATACAAGCTCACGACTTTTACTTGGATCACTTTCATTTATCCCTAAAGATTATAAAATGAAAGACCGATTTTTAAGGGGATACGGCCACAGCCCAAACCGTAAGAGCAAGAGCAGCCAAATTTTTCACAGTATTCCATTGGGGGCGTGGGCGCCCACTAAGATCCGATATGTCCCCCCAGTGGCCCCAAACAGCTCCAACATCCATTATTCTGAGCAAAAAAAGTTGATGTATTTGAGCTTAACTTCTAAACCGGTTGGAATTTCGATATTTGGTTTTTTCCGAATTTTAGGTTTTGAAAAGGCCTAATTAGAAATCTAAAAGAAATTTTGATATCCCCCATAATTTGGGGGCTACATTTAAAATTAACTTTTCGATTTAAAAAATCTAAACCGCTGCTCCGATCAAGATGATTTTTCGCTCAATAGTTATTCTATGGCCCAAATGCTTAAGTTTAATTTTTCAAGTTTTTAACATTTTTTTAAGTATTTTTAACGAATTTATTTAGATTTTCTAAGTCATTGCGTTGTATTTTGCGGGAGCCTGTCGAGAGAACGAAACCCAGAAGCCAAGAGAGCGACGGCCGAGAGAGCAACAGCCAAGAAAACTGATGAGGGGGAGGGGTAGTGCTGCAGGGAAAGGGGGAGGGGAAAGAGGCAATTTAAGTTAAATTTGTTTAGGATTTTAAAAACTTAAACTGCTGCTCCGATCAATATGATTTTCGATCAATAGTCAGTCCTGTGGATCCAATGCTTAGGTTTTATTTTTCATTTTGTAGCAGAAGTAAGAGCCTTATTTAATTTCCACCATGGAAGAAAATAGAAAATTACTACAAATTCTGTAAGCAAAGCCAAAATGTTTCCAAGTTAAATATTAATCTTAAGATTCGAACTTTTGACCAAATACGTATGTACATATGTATATTTGGATATGTTTTGATTTGCTTATATGTACAATGCATGTACATACATACAATGTGTGTGTATGTTTCTATTCGAAAGTAGATAATGTGCTTAAATACAAATAAAATGATTTATTATACCCGTTTATCGATCAAATGTGGAATCTGAAAATAATACGTTACTTTGCTGTTTTTGTATTGGATGCCAATCTTTTACTGTGTGTACAAAGGTTTTCGTTTCATTCAAAACAAGAAATTTGAAAACAACAAATTCCAATTTACAAACAAGTATACATATTTGTGCGCAAATTAAAATTGCATTGATAACATTGTAACTGATAAAAAGTATACAAGCTCACGACTTTTACTTGGATCACTTTCATCCCTAAAGATTATAAAATGAAAGACCGATTTTTAAGGGGATACGGCCACAGCCCAAACCGTAAGAGCAAGAGCAGCCAAATTTTTTCACAGTATTCCATTGGGGGCGTGGGCGCCCACTAAGATCCGATATGTCCCCCCAGTGGCCCCAAACAGCTCCAACATCCATTATTCTGAGCAAAAAAAAGTTGATGTATTTGAGCTTAACTTCTAAACCGGTTGGAATTTCGATATTTGGTTTTTTCCGAATTTTAGGTTTTGAAAAGGCCTAATTAGAAATCTAAAAGAAATTTTGATATCCCCCATAATTTGGGGGCTACATTTAAAATTAACTTTTCGATTTAAAAAATCTAAACCGCTGCTCCGATCAAGATGATTTTTCGCTCAATAGTTATTCTATGGCCCAAATGCTTAAGTTTAATTTTTCAAGTTTTTAACATTTTTTTAAGTATTTTTAACGAATTTATTTAGATTTTCTAAGTCATTGCGTTGTATTTTGCGGGAGCCTGTCGAGAGAACGAAACCCAGAAGCCAAGAGAGCGACGGCCGAGAGAGCAACAGCCAAGAAAACTGATGAGGGGGAGGGGTAGTGCTGCAGGGAAAGGGGAGGGGAAAGAGGCAATTTAAGTTAAATTTGTTTAGGATTTTAAAAACTTAAACTGCTGCTCCGATCAATATGATTTTCGATCAATAGTCAGTCCTGTGGATCCAATGCTTAGGTTTTATTTTTCATTTTGTAGCAGAAGTAAGAGCCTTATTTAATTTCCACCATGGAAGAAAATAGAAAATTACTACAAATTCTGTAAGCAAAGCCAAAATGTTTCCAAGTTAAATATTAATCTTAAGATTCGAACTTTTGACCAAATACGTATGTACATATGTATATTTGGATATGTTTTGATTTGCTTATATGTACAATGCATGTACATACATACAATGTGTGTGTATGTTTCTATTCGAAAGTAGATAATGTGCTTAAATACAAATAAAATGATTTATTATACCCGTTTATCGATCAAATGTGGAATCTGAAAATAATACGTTACTTTGCTGTTTTTGTATTGGATGCCAATCTTTTACTGTGTGTACAAAGGTTTTCGTTTCATTCAAAACAAGAAATTTGAAAACAACAAATTCCAATTTACAAACAAGTATACATATTTGTGCGCAAATTAAAATTGCATTGATAACATTGTAACTGATAAAAAGTATACAAGCTCACGACTTTTACTTGGATCACTTTCATCCCTAAAGATTATAAAATGAAAGACCGATTTTTAAGGGGATACGGCCACAGCCCAAACCGTAAGAGCAAGAGCAGCCAAATTTTTTCACAGTATTCCATTGGGGGCGTGGGCGCCCACTAAGATCCGATATGTCCCCCCAGTGGCCCCAAACAGCTCCAACATCCATTATTCTGAGCAAAAAAAAGTTGATGTATTTGAGCTTAACTTCTAAACCGGTTGGAATTTCGATATTTGGTTTTTTCCGAATTTTAGGTTTTGAAAAGGCCTAATTAGAAATCTAAAAGAAATTTTGATATCCCCCATAATTTGGGGGCTACATTTAAAATTAACTTTTCGATTTAAAAAATCTAAACCGCTGCTCCGATCAAGATGATTTTTCGCTCAATAGTTATTCTATGGCCCAAATGCTTAAGTTTAATTTTTCAAGTTTTTAACATTTTTTTAAGTATTTTTAACGAATTTATTTAGATTTTCTAAGTCATTGCGTTGTATTTTGCGGGAGCCTGTCGAGAGAACGAAACCCAGAAGCCAAGAGAGCGACGGCCGAGAGAGCAACAGCCAAGAAAACTGATGAGGGGGAGGGGTAGTGCTGCAGGGAAAGGGGAGGGGAAAGAGGCAATTTAAGTTAAATTTGTTTAGGATTTTAAAAACTTAAACTGCTGCTCCGATCAATATGATTTTCGATCAATAGTCAGTCCTGTGGATCCAATGCTTAGGTTTTATTTTTCATTTTGTAGCAGAAGTAAGAGCCTTATTTAATTTCCACCATGGAAGAAAATAGAAAATTACTACAAATTCTGTAAGCAAAGCCAAAATGTTTCCAAGTTAAATATTAATCTTAAGATTCGAACTTTTGACCAAATACGTATGTACATATGTATATTTGGATATGTTTTGATTTGCTTATATGTACAATGCATGTACATACATACAATGTGTGTGTATGTTTCTATTCGAAAGTAGATAATGTGCTTAAATACAAATAAAATGATTTATTATACCCGTTTATCGATCAAATGTGGAATCTGAAAATAATACGTTACTTTGCTGTTTTTGTATTGGATGCCAATCTTTTACTGTGTGTACAAAGGTTTTCGTTTCATTCAAAACAAGAAATTTGAAAACAACAAATTCCAATTTACAAACAAGTATACATATTTGTGCGCAAATTAAAATTGCATTGATAACATTGTAACTGATAAAAAGTATACAAGCTCACGACTTTTACTTGGATCACTTTCATCCCTAAAGATTATAAAATGAAAGACCGATTTTTAAGGGGATACGGCCACAGCCCAAACCGTAAGAGCAAGAGCAGCCAAATTTTTTCACAGTATTCCATTGGGGGCGTGGGCGCCCACTAAGATCCGATATGTCCCCCCAGTGGCCCCAAACAGCTCCAACATCCATTATTCTGAGCAAAAAAAAGTTGATGTATTTGAGCTTAACTTCTAAACCGGTTGGAATTTCGATATTTGGTTTTTTCCGAATTTTAGGTTTTGAAAAGGCCTAATTAGAAATCTAAAAGAAATTTTGATATCCCCCATAATTTGGGGGCTACATTTAAAATTAACTTTTCGATTTAAAAAATCTAAACCGCTGCTCCGATCAAGATGATTTTTCGCTCAATAGTTATTCTATGGCCCAAATGCTTAAGTTTAATTTTTCAAGTTTTTAACATTTTTTTAAGTATTTTTAACGAATTTATTTAGATTTTCTAAGTCATTGCGTTGTATTTTGCGGGAGCCTGTCGAGAGAACGAAACCCAGAAGCCAAGAGAGCGACGGCCGAGAGAGCAACAGCCAAGAAAACTGATGAGGGGGAGGGGTAGTGCTGCAGGGAAAGGGGAGGGGAAAGAGGCAATTTAAGTTAAATTTGTTTAGGATTTTAAAAACTTAAACTGCTGCTCCGATCAATATGATTTTCGATCAATAGTCAGTCCTGTGGATCCAATGCTTAGGTTTTATTTTTCATTTTGTAGCAGAAGTAAGAGCCTTATTTAATTTCCACCATGGAAGAAAATAGAAAATTACTACAAATTCTGTAAGCAAAGCCAAAATGTTTCCAAGTTAAATATTAATCTTAAGATTCGAACTTTTGACCAAATACGTATGTACATATGTATATTTGGATATGTTTTGATTTGCTTATATGTACAATGCATGTACATACATACAATGTGTGTGTATGTTTCTATTCGAAAGTAGATAATGTGCTTAAATACAAATAAAATGATTTATTATACCCGTTTATCGATCAAATGTGGAATCTGAAAATAATACGTTACTTTGCTGTTTTTGTATTGGATGCCAATCTTTTACTGTGTGTACAAAGGTTTTCGTTTCATTCAAAACAAGAAATTTGAAAACAACAAATTCCAATTTACAAACAAGTATACATATTTGTGCGCAAATTAAAATTGCATTGATAACATTGTAACTGATAAAAAGTATACAAGCTCACGACTTTTACTTGGATCACTTTCATTTATCCCTAAAGATTATAAAATGAAAGACCGATTTTTAAGGGGATACGGCCACAGCCCAAACCGTAAGAGCAAGAGCAGCCAAATTTTTTCACAGTATTCCATTGGGGGCGTGGGCGCCCACTAAGATCCGATATGTCCCCCCAGTGGCCCCAAACAGCTCCAACATCCATTATTCTGAGCAAAAAAAGTTGATGTATTTGAGCTTAACTTCTAAACCGGTTGGAATTTCGATATTTGGTTTTTTCCGAATTTTAGGTTTTGAAAAGGCCTAATTAGAAATCTAAAAGAAATTTTGATATCCCCCATAATTTGGGGGCTACATTTAAAATTAACTTTTCGATTTAAAAAATCTAAACCGCTGCTCCGATCAAGATGATTTTTCGCTCAATAGTTATTCTATGGCCCAAATGCTTAAGTTTAATTTTTCAAGTTTTTAACATTTTTTAAGTATTTTTAACGAATTTATTTAGATTTTCTAAGTCATTGCGTTGTATTTTGCGGGAGCCTGTCGAGAGAACGAAACCCAGAAGCCAAGAGAGCGACGGCCGAGAGAGCAACAGCCAAGAAAACTGATGAGGGGGAGGGGTAGTGCTGCAGGGAAAGGGGAGGGGAAAGAGGCAATTTAAGTTAAATTTGTTTAGGATTTTAAAAACTTAAACTGCTGCTCCGATCAATATGATTTTCGATCAATAGTCAGTCCTGTGGATCCAATGCTTAGGTTTTATTTTTCATTTTGTAGCAGAAGTAAGAGCCTTATTTAATTTCCACCATGGAAGAAAATAGAAAATTACTACAAATTCTGTAAGCAAAGCCAAAATGTTTCCAAGTTAAATATTAATCTTAAGATTCGAACTTTTGACCAAATACGTATGTACATATGTATATTTGGATATGTTTTGATTTGCTTATATGTACAATGCATGTACATACATACAATGTGTGTGTATGTTTCTATTCGAAAGTAGATAATGTGCTTAAATACAAATAAAATGATTTATTATACCCGTTTATCGATCAAATGTGGAATCTGAAAATAATACGTTACTTTGCTGTTTTTGTATTGGATGCCAATCTTTTACTGTGTGTACAAAGGTTTTCGTTTCATTCAAAACAAGAAATTTGAAAACAACAAATTCCAATTTACAAACAAGTATACATATTTGTGCGCAAATTAAAATTGCATTGATAACATTGTAACTGATAAAAAGTATACAAGCTCACGACTTTTACTTGGATCACTTTCATTTATCCCTAAAGATTATAAAATGAAAGACCGATTTTTAAGGGGATACGGCCACAGCCCAAACCGTAAGAGCAAGAGCAGCCAAATTTTTTCACAGTATTCCATTGGGGGCGTGGGCGCCCACTAAGATCCGATATGTCCCCCCAGTGGCCCCAAACAGCTCCAACATCCATTATTCTGAGCAAAAAAAGTTGATGTATTTGAGCTTAACTTCTAAACCGGTTGGAATTTCGATATTTGGTTTTTTCCGAATTTTAGGTTTTGAAAAGGCCTAATTAGAAATCTAAAAGAAATTTTGATATCCCCCATAATTTGGGGGCTACATTTAAAATTAACTTTTCGATTTAAAAAATCTAAACCGCTGCTCCGATCAAGATGATTTTTCGCTCAATAGTTATTCTATGGCCCAAATGCTTAAGTTTAATTTTTCAAGTTTTTAACATTTTTTTAAGTATTTTTAACGAATTTATTTAGATTTTCTAAGTCATTGCGTTGTATTTTGCGGGAGCCTGTCGAGAGAACGAAACCCAGAAGCCAAGAGAGCGACGGCCGAGAGAGCAACAGCCAAGAAAACTGATGAGGGGGAGGGGTAGTGCTGCAGGGAAAGGGGGAGGGGAAAGAGGCAATTTAAGTTAAATTTGTTTAGGATTTTAAAAACTTAAACTGCTGCTCCGATCAATATGATTTTCGATCAATAGTCAGTCCTGTGGATCCAATGCTTAGGTTTTATTTTTCATTTTGTAGCAGAAGTAAGAGCCTTATTTAATTTCCACCATGGAAGAAAATAGAAAATTACTACAAATTCTGTAAGCAAAGCCAAAATGTTTCCAAGTTAAATATTAATCTTAAGATTCGAACTTTTGACCAAATACGTATGTACATATGTATATTTGGATATGTTTTGATTTGCTTATATGTACAATGCATGTACATACATACAATGTGTGTGTATGTTTCTATTCGAAAGTAGATAATGTGCTTAAATACAAATAAAATGATTTATTATACCCGTTTATCGATCAAATGTGGAATCTGAAAATAATACGTTACTTTGCTGTTTTTGTATTGGATGCCAATCTTTTACTGTGTGTACAAAGGTTTTCGTTTCATTCAAAACAAGAAATTTGAAAACAACAAATTCCAATTTACAAACAAGTATACATATTTGTGCGCAAATTAAAATTGCATTGATAACATTGTAACTGATAAAAAGTATACAAGCTCACGACTTTTACTTGGATCACTTTCATTTATCCCTAAAGATTATAAAATGAAAGACCGATTTTTAAGGGGATACGGCCACAGCCCAAACCGTAAGAGCAAGAGCAGCCAAATTTTTTCACAGTATTCCATTGGGGGCGTGGGCGCCCACTAAGATCCGATATGTCCCCCCAGTGGCCCCAAACAGCTCCAACATCCATTATTCTGAGCAAAAAAAGTTGATGTATTTGAGCTTAACTTCTAAACCGGTTGGAATTTCGATATTTGGTTTTTTCCGAATTTTAGGTTTTGAAAAGGCCTAATTAGAAATCTAAAAGAAATTTTGATATCCCCCATAATTTGGGGGCTACATTTAAAATTAACTTTTCGATTTAAAAAATCTAAACCGCTGCTCCGATCAAGATGATTTTTCGCTCAATAGTTATTCTATGGCCCAAATGCTTAAGTTTAATTTTTCAAGTTTTTAACATTTTTTTAAGTATTTTTAACGAATTTATTTAGATTTTCTAAGTCATTGCGTTGTATTTTGCGGGAGCCTGTCGAGAGAACGAAACCCAGAAGCCAAGAGAGCGACGGCCGAGAGAGCAACAGCCAAGAAAACTGATGAGGGGGAGGGGTAGTGCTGCAGGGAAAGGGGAGGGGAAAGAGGCAATTTAAGTTAAATTTGTTTAGGATTTTAAAAACTTAAACTGCTGCTCCGATCAATATGATTTTCGATCAATAGTCAGTCCTGTGGATCCAATGCTTAGGTTTTATTTTTCATTTTGTAGCAGAAGTAAGAGCCTTATTTAATTTCCACCATGGAAGAAAATAGAAAATTACTACAAATTCTGTAAGCAAAGCCAAAATGTTTCCAAGTTAAATATTAATCTTAAGATTCGAACTTTTGACCAAATACGTATGTACATATGTATATTTGGATATGTTTTGATTTGCTTATATGTACAATGCATGTACATACATACAATGTGTGTGTATGTTTCTATTCGAAAGTAGATAATGTGCTTAAATACAAATAAAATGATTTATTATACCCGTTTATCGATCAAATGTGGAATCTGAAAATAATACGTTACTTTGCTGTTTTTGTATTGGATGCCAATCTTTTACTGTGTGTACAAAGGTTTTCGTTTCATTCAAAACAAGAAATTTGAAAACAACAAATTCCAATTTACAAACAAGTATACATATTTGTGCGCAAATTAAAATTGCATTGATAACATTGTAACTGATAAAAAGTATACAAGCTCACGACTTTTACTTGGATCACTTTCATTTATCCCTAAAGATTATAAAATGAAAGACCGATTTTTAAGGGGATACGGCCACAGCCCAAACCGTAAGAGCAAGAGCAGCCAAATTTTTTCACAGTATTCCATTGGGGGCGTGGGCGCCCACTAAGATCCGATATGTCCCCCCAGTGGCCCCAAACAGCTCCAACATCCATTATTCTGAGCAAAAAAAAGTTGATGTATTTGAGCTTAACTTCTAAACCGGTTGGAATTTCGATATTTGGTTTTTTCCGAATTTTAGGTTTTGAAAAGGCCTAATTAGAAATCTAAAAGAAATTTTGATATCCCCCATAATTTGGGGGCTACATTTAAAATTAACTTTTCGATTTAAAAAATCTAAACCGCTGCTCCGATCAAGATGATTTTTCGCTCAATAGTTATTCTATGGCCCAAATGCTTAAGTTTAATTTTTCAAGTTTTTAACATTTTTTTAAGTATTTTTAACGAATTTATTTAGATTTTCTAAGTCATTGCGTTGTATTTTGCGGGAGCCTGTCGAGAGAACGAAACCCAGAAGCCAAGAGAGCGACGGCCGAGAGAGCAACAGCCAAGAAAACTGATGAGGGGGAGGGGTAGTGCTGCAGGGAAAGGGGAGGGGAAAGAGGCAATTTAAGTTAAATTTGTTTAGGATTTTAAAAACTTAAACTGCTGCTCCGATCAATATGATTTTCGATCAATAGTCAGTCCTGTGGATCCAATGCTTAGGTTTTATTTTTCATTTTGTAGCAGAAGTAAGAGCCTTATTTAATTTCCACCATGGAAGAAAATAGAAAATTACTACAAATTCTGTAAGCAAAGCCAAAATGTTTCCAAGTTAAATATTAATCTTAAGATTCGAACTTTTGACCAAATACGTATGTACATATGTATATTTGGATATGTTTTGATTTGCTTATATGTACAATGCATGTACATACATACAATGTGTGTGTATGTTTCTATTCGAAAGTAGATAATGTGCTTAAATACAAATAAAATGATTTATTATACCCGTTTATCGATCAAATGTGGAATCTGAAAATAATACGTTACTTTGCTGTTTTTGTATTGGATGCCAATCTTTTACTGTGTGTACAAAGGTTTTCGTTTCATTCAAAACAAGAAATTTGAAAACAACAAATTCCAATTTACAAACAAGTATACATATTTGTGCGCAAATTAAAATTGCATTGATAACATTGTAACTGATAAAAAGTATACAAGCTCACGACTTTTACTTGGATCACTTTCATTTATCCCTAAAGATTATAAAATGAAAGACCGATTTTTAAGGGGATACGGCCACAGCCCAAACCGTAAGAGCAAGAGCAGCCAAATTTTTTCACAGTATTCCATTGGGGGCGTGGGCGCCCACTAAGATCCGATATGTCCCCCCAGTGGCCCCAAACAGCTCCAACATCCATTATTCTGAGCAAAAAAAGTTGATGTATTTGAGCTTAACTTCTAAACCGGTTGGAATTTCGATATTTGGTTTTTTCCGAATTTTAGGTTTTGAAAAGGCCTAATTAGAAATCTAAAAGAAATTTTGATATCCCCCATAATTTGGGGGCTACATTTAAAATTAACTTTTCGATTTAAAAAATCTAAACCGCTGCTCCGATCAAGATGATTTTTCGCTCAATAGTTATTCTATGGCCCAAATGCTTAAGTTTAATTTTTCAAGTTTTTAACATTTTTTTAAGTATTTTTAACGAATTTATTTAGATTTTCTAAGTCATTGCGTTGTATTTTGCGGGAGCCTGTCGAGAGAACGAAACCCAGAAGCCAAGAGAGCGACGGCCGAGAGAGCAACAGCCAAGAAAACTGATGAGGGGGAGGGGTAGTGCTGCAGGGAAAGGGGAGGGGAAAGAGGCAATTTAAGTTAAATTTGTTTAGGATTTTAAAAACTTAAACTGCTGCTCCGATCAATATGATTTTCGATCAATAGTCAGTCCTGTGGATCCAATGCTTAGGTTTTATTTTTCATTTTGTAGCAGAAGTAAGAGCCTTATTTAATTTCCACCATGGAAGAAAATAGAAAATTACTACAAATTCTGTAAGCAAAGCCAAAATGTTTCCAAGTTAAATATTAATCTTAAGATTCGAACTTTTGACCAAATACGTATGTACATATGTATATTTGGATATGTTTTGATTTGCTTATATGTACAATGCATGTACATACATACAATGTGTGTGTATGTTTCTATTCGAAAGTAGATAATGTGCTTAAATACAAATAAAATGATTTATTATACCCGTTTATCGATCAAATGTGGAATCTGAAAATAATACGTTACTTTGCTGTTTTTGTATTGGATGCCAATCTTTTACTGTGTGTACAAAGGTTTTCGTTTCATTCAAAACAAGAAATTTGAAAACAACAAATTCCAATTTACAAACAAGTATACATATTTGTGCGCAAATTAAAATTGCATTGATAACATTGTAACTGATAAAAAGTATACAAGCTCACGACTTTTACTTGGATCACTTTCATCCCTAAAGATTATAAAATGAAAGACCGATTTTTAAGGGGATACGGCCACAGCCCAAACCGTAAGAGCAAGAGCAGCCAAATTTTTTCACAGTATTCCATTGGGGGCGTGGGCGCCCACTAAGATCCGATATGTCCCCCCAGTGGCCCCAAACAGCTCCAACATCCATTATTCTGAGCAAAAAAAGTTGATGTATTTGAGCTTAACTTCTAAACCGGTTGGAATTTCGATATTTGGTTTTTTCCGAATTTTAGGTTTTGAAAAGGCCTAATTAGAAATCTAAAAGAAATTTTGATATCCCCCATAATTTGGGGGCTACATTTAAAATTAACTTTTCGATTTAAAAAATCTAAACCGCTGCTCCGATCAAGATGATTTTTCGCTCAATAGTTATTCTATGGCCCAAATGCTTAAGTTTAATTTTTCAAGTTTTTAACATTTTTTTAAGTATTTTTAACGAATTTATTTAGATTTTCTAAGTCATTGCGTTGTATTTTGCGGGAGCCTGTCGAGAGAACGAAACCCAGAAGCCAAGAGAGCGACGGCCGAGAGAGCAACAGCCAAGAAAACTGATGAGGGGGAGGGGTAGTGCTGCAGGGAAAGGGGAGGGGAAAGAGGCAATTTAAGTTAAATTTGTTTAGGATTTTAAAAACTTAAACTGCTGCTCCGATCAATATGATTTTCGATCAATAGTCAGTCCTGTGGATCCAATGCTTAGGTTTTATTTTTCATTTTGTAGCAGAAGTAAGAGCCTTATTTAATTTCCACCATGGAAGAAAATAGAAAATTACTACAAATTCTGTAAGCAAAGCCAAAATGTTTCCAAGTTAAATATTAATCTTAAGATTCGAACTTTTGACCAAATACGTATGTACATATGTATATTTGGATATGTTTTGATTTGCTTATATGTACAATGCATGTACATACATACAATGTGTGTGTATGTTTCTATTCGAAAGTAGATAATGTGCTTAAATACAAATAAAATGATTTATTATACCCGTTTATCGATCAAATGTGGAATCTGAAAATAATACGTTACTTTGCTGTTTTTGTATTGGATGCCAATCTTTTACTGTGTGTACAAAGGTTTTCGTTTCATTCAAAACAAGAAATTTGAAAACAACAAATTCCAATTTACAAACAAGTATACATATTTGTGCGCAAATTAAAATTGCATTGATAACATTGTAACTGATAAAAAGTATACAAGCTCACGACTTTTACTTGGATCACTTTCATTTATCCCTAAAGATTATAAAATGAAAGACCGATTTTTAAGGGGATACGGCCACAGCCCAAACCGTAAGAGCAAGAGCAGCCAAATTTTTTCACAGTATTCCATTGGGGGCGTGGGCGCCCACTAAGATCCGATATGTCCCCCCAGTGGCCCCAAACAGCTCCAACATCCATTATTCTGAGCAAAAAAAGTTGATGTATTTGAGCTTAACTTCTAAACCGGTTGGAATTTCGATATTTGGTTTTTTCCGAATTTTAGGTTTTGAAAAGGCCTAATTAGAAATCTAAAAGAAATTTTGATATCCCCCATAATTTGGGGGCTACATTTAAAATTAACTTTTCGATTTAAAAAATCTAAACCGCTGCTCCGATCAAGATGATTTTTCGCTCAATAGTTATTCTATGGCCCAAATGCTTAAGTTTAATTTTTCAAGTTTTTAACATTTTTTAAGTATTTTTAACGAATTTATTTAGATTTTCTAAGTCATTGCGTTGTATTTTGCGGGAGCCTGTCGAGAGAACGAAACCCAGAAGCCAAGAGAGCGACGGCCGAGAGAGCAACAGCCAAGAAAACTGATGAGGGGGAGGGGTAGTGCTGCAGGGAAAGGGGAGGGGAAAGAGGCAATTTAAGTTAAATTTGTTTAGGATTTTAAAAACTTAAACTGCTGCTCCGATCAATATGATTTTCGATCAATAGTCAGTCCTGTGGATCCAATGCTTAGGTTTTATTTTTCATTTTGTAGCAGAAGTAAGAGCCTTATTTAATTTCCACCATGGAAGAAAATAGAAAATTACTACAAATTCTGTAAGCAAAGCCAAAATGTTTCCAAGTTAAATATTAATCTTAAGATTCGAACTTTTGACCAAATACGTATGTACATATGTATATTTGGATATGTTTTGATTTGCTTATATGTACAATGCATGTACATACATACAATGTGTGTGTATGTTTCTATTCGAAAGTAGATAATGTGCTTAAATACAAATAAAATGATTTATTATACCCGTTTATCGATCAAATGTGGAATCTGAAAATAATACGTTACTTTGCTGTTTTTGTATTGGATGCCAATCTTTTACTGTGTGTACAAAGGTTTTCGTTTCATTCAAAACAAGAAATTTGAAAACAACAAATTCCAATTTACAAACAAGTATACATATTTGTGCGCAAATTAAAATTGCATTGATAACATTGTAACTGATAAAAAGTATACAAGCTCACGACTTTTACTTGGATCACTTTCATCCCTAAAGATTATAAAATGAAAGACCGATTTTTAAGGGGATACGGCCACAGCCCAAACCGTAAGAGCAAGAGCAGCCAAATTTTTTCACAGTATTCCATTGGGGGCGTGGGCGCCCACTAAGATCCGATATGTCCCCCCAGTGGCCCCAAACAGCTCCAACATCCATTATTCTGAGCAAAAAAAGTTGATGTATTTGAGCTTAACTTCTAAACCGGTTGGAATTTCGATATTTGGTTTTTTCCGAATTTTAGGTTTTGAAAAGGCCTAATTAGAAATCTAAAAGAAATTTTGATATCCCCCATAATTTGGGGGCTACATTTAAAATTAACTTTTCGATTTAAAAAATCTAAACCGCTGCTCCGATCAAGATGATTTTTCGCTCAATAGTTATTCTATGGCCCAAATGCTTAAGTTTAATTTTTCAAGTTTTTAACATTTTTTAAGTATTTTTAACGAATTTATTTAGATTTTCTAAGTCATTGCGTTGTATTTTGCGGGAGCCTGTCGAGAGAACGAAACCCAGAAGCCAAGAGAGCGACGGCCGAGAGAGCAACAGCCAAGAAAACTGATGAGGGGGAGGGGTAGTGCTGCAGGGAAAGGGGAGGGGAAAGAGGCAATTTAAGTTAAATTTGTTTAGGATTTTAAAAACTTAAACTGCTGCTCCGATCAATATGATTTTCGATCAATAGTCAGTCCTGTGGATCCAATGCTTAGGTTTTATTTTTCATTTTGTAGCAGAAGTAAGAGCCTTATTTAATTTCCACCATGGAAGAAAATAGAAAATTACTACAAATTCTGTAAGCAAAGCCAAAATGTTTCCAAGTTAAATATTAATCTTAAGATTCGAACTTTTGACCAAATACGTATGTACATATGTATATTTGGATATGTTTTGATTTGCTTATATGTACAATGCATGTACATACATACAATGTGTGTGTATGTTTCTATTCGAAAGTAGATAATGTGCTTAAATACAAATAAAATGATTTATTATACCCGTTTATCGATCAAATGTGGAATCTGAAAATAATACGTTACTTTGCTGTTTTTGTATTGGATGCCAATCTTTTACTGTGTGTACAAAGGTTTTCGTTTCATTCAAAACAAGAAATTTGAAAACAACAAATTCCAATTTACAAACAAGTATACATATTTGTGCGCAAATTAAAATTGCATTGATAACATTGTAACTGATAAAAAGTATACAAGCTCACGACTTTTACTTGGATCACTTTCATCCCTAAAGATTATAAAATGAAAGACCGATTTTTAAGGGGATACGGCCACAGCCCAAACCGTAAGAGCAAGAGCAGCCAAATTTTTTCACAGTATTCCATTGGGGGCGTGGGCGCCCACTAAGATCCGATATGTCCCCCCAGTGGCCCCAAACAGCTCCAACATCCATTATTCTGAGCAAAAAAAGTTGATGTATTTGAGCTTAACTTCTAAACCGGTTGGAATTTCGATATTTGGTTTTTTCCGAATTTTAGGTTTTGAAAAGGCCTAATTAGAAATCTAAAAGAAATTTTGATATCCCCCATAATTTGGGGGCTACATTTAAAATTAACTTTTCGATTTAAAAAATCTAAACCGCTGCTCCGATCAAGATGATTTTTCGCTCAATAGTTATTCTATGGCCCAAATGCTTAAGTTTAATTTTTCAAGTTTTTAACATTTTTTTAAGTATTTTTAACGAATTTATTTAGATTTTCTAAGTCATTGCGTTGTATTTTGCGGGAGCCTGTCGAGAGAACGAAACCCAGAAGCCAAGAGAGCGACGGCCGAGAGAGCAACAGCCAAGAAAACTGATGAGGGGGAGGGGTAGTGCTGCAGGGAAAGGGGGAGGGGAAAGAGGCAATTTAAGTTAAATTTGTTTAGGATTTTAAAAACTTAAACTGCTGCTCCGATCAATATGATTTTCGATCAATAGTCAGTCCTGTGGATCCAATGCTTAGGTTTTATTTTTCATTTTGTAGCAGAAGTAAGAGCCTTATTTAATTTCCACCATGGAAGAAAATAGAAAATTACTACAAATTCTGTAAGCAAAGCCAAAATGTTTCCAAGTTAAATATTAATCTTAAGATTCGAACTTTTGACCAAATACGTATGTACATATGTATATTTGGATATGTTTTGATTTGCTTATATGTACAATGCATGTACATACATACAATGTGTGTGTATGTTTCTATTCGAAAGTAGATAATGTGCTTAAATACAAATAAAATGATTTATTATACCCGTTTATCGATCAAATGTGGAATCTGAAAATAATACGTTACTTTGCTGTTTTTGTATTGGATGCCAATCTTTTACTGTGTGTACAAAGGTTTTCGTTTCATTCAAAACAAGAAATTTGAAAACAACAAATTCCAATTTACAAACAAGTATACATATTTGTGCGCAAATTAAAATTGCATTGATAACATTGTAACTGATAAAAAGTATACAAGCTCACGACTTTTACTTGGATCACTTTCATTTATCCCTAAAGATTATAAAATGAAAGACCGATTTTTAAGGGGATACGGCCACAGCCCAAACCGTAAGAGCAAGAGCAGCCAAATTTTTTCACAGTATTCCATTGGGGGCGTGGGCGCCCACTAAGATCCGATATGTCCCCCCAGTGGCCCCAAACAGCTCCAACATCCATTATTCTGAGCAAAAAAAGTTGATGTATTTGAGCTTAACTTCTAAACCGGTTGGAATTTCGATATTTGGTTTTTTCCGAATTTTAGGTTTTGAAAAGGCCTAATTAGAAATCTAAAAGAAATTTTGATATCCCCCATAATTTGGGGGCTACATTTAAAATTAACTTTTCGATTTAAAAAATCTAAACCGCTGCTCCGATCAAGATGATTTTTCGCTCAATAGTTATTCTATGGCCCAAATGCTTAAGTTTAATTTTTCAAGTTTTTAACATTTTTTTAAGTATTTTTAACGAATTTATTTAGATTTTCTAAGTCATTGCGTTGTATTTTGCGGGAGCCTGTCGAGAGAACGAAACCCAGAAGCCAAGAGAGCGACGGCCGAGAGAGCAACAGCCAAGAAAACTGATGAGGGGGAGGGGTAGTGCTGCAGGGAAAGGGGGAGGGGAAAGAGGCAATTTAAGTTAAATTTGTTTAGGATTTTAAAAACTTAAACTGCTGCTCCGATCAATATGATTTTCGATCAATAGTCAGTCCTGTGGATCCAATGCTTAGGTTTTATTTTTCATTTTGTAGCAGAAGTAAGAGCCTTATTTAATTTCCACCATGGAAGAAAATAGAAAATTACTACAAATTCTGTAAGCAAAGCCAAAATGTTTCCAAGTTAAATATTAATCTTAAGATTCGAACTTTTGACCAAATACGTATGTACATATGTATATTTGGATATGTTTTGATTTGCTTATATGTACAATGCATGTACATACATACAATGTGTGTGTATGTTTCTATTCGAAAGTAGATAATGTGCTTAAATACAAATAAAATGATTTATTATACCCGTTTATCGATCAAATGTGGAATCTGAAAATAATACGTTACTTTGCTGTTTTTGTATTGGATGCCAATCTTTTACTGTGTGTACAAAGGTTTTCGTTTCATTCAAAACAAGAAATTTGAAAACAACAAATTCCAATTTACAAACAAGTATACATATTTGTGCGCAAATTAAAATTGCATTGATAACATTGTAACTGATAAAAAGTATACAAGCTCACGACTTTTACTTGGATCACTTTCATTTATCCCTAAAGATTATAAAATGAAAGACCGATTTTTAAGGGGATACGGCCACAGCCCAAACCGTAAGAGCAAGAGCAGCCAAATTTTTTCACAGTATTCCATTGGGGGCGTGGGCGCCCACTAAGATCCGATATGTCCCCCAGTGGCCCCAAACAGCTCCAACATCCATTATTCTGAGCAAAAAAAGTTGATGTATTTGAGCTTAACTTCTAAACCGGTTGGAATTTCGATATTTGGTTTTTTCCGAATTTTAGGTTTTGAAAAGGCCTAATTAGAAATCTAAAAGAAATTTTGATATCCCCCATAATTTGGGGGCTACATTTAAAATTAACTTTTCGATTTAAAAAATCTAAACCGCTGCTCCGATCAAGATGATTTTTCGCTCAATAGTTATTCTATGGCCCAAATGCTTAAGTTTAATTTTTCAAGTTTTTAACATTTTTTTAAGTATTTTTAACGAATTTATTTAGATTTTCTAAGTCATTGCGTTGTATTTTGCGGGAGCCTGTCGAGAGAACGAAACCCAGAAGCCAAGAGAGCGACGGCCGAGAGAGCAACAGCCAAGAAAACTGATGAGGGGGAGGGGTAGTGCTGCAGGGAAAGGGGAGGGGAAAGAGGCAATTTAAGTTAAATTTGTTTAGGATTTTAAAAACTTAAACTGCTGCTCCGATCAATATGATTTTCGATCAATAGTCAGTCCTGTGGATCCAATGCTTAGGTTTTATTTTTCATTTTGTAGCAGAAGTAAGAGCCTTATTTAATTTCCACCATGGAAGAAAATAGAAAATTACTACAAATTCTGTAAGCAAAGCCAAAATGTTTCCAAGTTAAATATTAATCTTAAGATTCGAACTTTTGACCAAATACGTATGTACATATGTATATTTGGATATGTTTTGATTTGCTTATATGTACAATGCATGTAT
>JAECXJ010000120.1:0-42570 GCA_018152295.1 Drosophila carrolli
ATCGGTCTATATCCTATATCTCCCATAGGAACAATACGGTGAAATCGGTCAAAATTTCATGTTTTTAGAATATTTCGCGCAGTGTATAAGCTAATGACATACATTTTTCCAAGTCTTATTTATTTACGCATACCTTGATCAGGGTAAAAGCGCTTTCCGATTGGACGTCTATATCGTATAGCTTCCGTAGGAAAAATTGTTAAAGGCTGCGAAAATATCCCTTTTTTCCCTATTTGTATATGACAATTTTGCAGTATAAAAGCTATTGGCATGAAACTATGCAATTTATCTAATTTATTTATGTACACCTTGCTCAGGGTAAAAGTTGCTGCCAATCAGACAAGTACATACTACATCCGCTATTTAAAAATTAAATTAATTACGTATAGCTAATCTTTTTATACCCTTGCAGAGGGTATTATAATTTTGGTCAGAAGTTTGTAACGCAGTGAAGGAGACGTTTCCGACCCCATAAAGTATATATATTCTTGATCAGGATCAATAGGGGAGTCGATATAGCCATGTCCGTCTGTCCGTCTGTCCGTCTGTTTCAATACCGTTTGCGAGCTCAGTTTAAAAGCTAGCGATCTGAAACTTTCACAATCGTCCTAAAACATGTGTACGCAGATCAAGTTTGAAAATCGCCCCGATCGGACGTCTATATCTTATAGCTCCCATAGGAACAATTGGATATATCTTGCTAGAATTTATGATATTTCGCGCAGTGTAAAAGCTATTGACATTAATCTTTACAAATCGTATTTTTTTATGCATACCTTGATCAGGGTAAAAGCGCGTGACGATCGGACGTCTATATCCCATAGCTCCCATAGGAACAATAGGGTAAAATCGGTCCAAATTTGATGTTTTTCAGAATATTTCGCGATGTGTAAAAGCTATTGCTGTACATTTTTTCAAATCGTATTTTTTTATGCATTCCTTCATCAAGGTAAAAGCGCGTGCTGATCGGACGTCTATATCCTATATCTCCCATAGGAACAATACGGTGAAATCGGTCAAAATTTCATGTTTTTTAGAATATTTCGCGCAGTGTATAAGCTAATGACATACATTTTTCCAAGTCTTATTTATTTACGCATACCTTGATCAGGGTAAAGAGCGCTTTCCGATTGGACGTCTATATCGTATAGCTTCCGTAGGAAAAATTGTTAAAGGCTGCGAAAATATCCCTTTTTCCCTATTTGTATATGACAATTTTGCAGTATAAAAGCTATTGGCATGAAACTATGCAATTTATCTAATTTATTTATGTACACCTTGCTCAGGGTAAAAGTTGCTGCCAATCAGACAAGTACATACTACATCCGCTATTTAAAAATTAAATTAATTACGTATAGCTAATCTTTTTATACCCTTGCAGAGGGTATTATAATTTTGGTCAGAAGTTTGTAACGCAGTGAAGGAGACGTTTCCGACCCCATAAAGTATATATATTCTTGATCAGGATCAATAGGGGAGTCGATATAGCCATGTCCGTCTGTCCGTCTGTCCGTCTGTTTCAATACCGTTTGCGAGCTCAGTTTAAAAGCTAGCGATCTGAAACTTTCACAATCGTCCTAAAACATGTGTACGCAGATCAAGTTTGAAAATCGCCCCGATCGGACGTCTATATCTTATAGCCCCCATAGGAACAATTGGATATATCTTGCAAGAATTTATGATATTTCGCGCAGTGTAAAAGCTATTGACATTAATCTTTACAAATCGTATTTTTTATGCATACCTTGATCAGGGTAAAAGCGCGTGACGATCGGACGTCTATATCCCATAGCTCCCATAGGAACAATAGGGTAAAATCGGTTAAAATTTAATGATTTTTAGGATATTTCGCGCAGTATACAAGCTATTGACATGAATCTTTCCAAATCGTATTTTTTATACCCTTGCAGAGGGTATTATAATTTTGGTCAGAAGTTTGTAACGCAGTGAAGGAGACGTTTCCGACCCCATAAAGTATATATATTCTTGATCAGGATCAATAGGGGAGTCGATATAGCCATGTCCGTCTGTCCGTCTGTCCGTCTGTTTCAATACCGTTTGCGAGCTCAGTTTAAAAGCTAGCGATCTGAAACTTTCACAATCGTCCTAAAACATGTGTACGCAGATCAAGTTTGAAAATCGCCCCGATCGGACGTCTATATCTTATAGCCCCCATAGGAACAATTGGATATATCTTGCAAGAATTTATGATATTTCGCGCAGTGTAAAAGCTATTGACATTAATCTTTACAAATCGTATTTTTTTATGCATACCTTGATCAGGGTAAAAGCGCGTGACGATCGGACGTCTATATCCCATAGCTCCCATAGGAACAATAGGGTAAAATCGGTCCAAATTTGATGTTTTTCAGAATATTTCGCGATGTGTAAAAGCTATTGCTGTACATTTTTTCAAATCGTATTTTTTTATGCATTCCTTCATCAAGGTAAAAGCGCGTGCTGATCGGACGTCTATATCCTATATCTCCCATAGGAACAATACGGTGAAATCGGTCAAAATTTCATGTTTTTTAGAATATTTCGCGCAGTGTATAAGCTAATGACATACATTTTTCCAAGTCTTATTTATTTACGCATACCTTGATCAGGGTAAAAGCGCTTTCCGATTGGACGTCTATATCGTATAGCTTCCGTAGGAAAAATTGTTAAAGGCTGCGAAAATATCCCTTTTTTCCCTATTTGTATATGACAATTTTGCAGTATAAAAGCTATTGGCATGAAACTATGCAATTTATCTAATTTATTTATGTACACCTTGCTCAGGGTAAAAGTTGCTGCCAATCAGACAAGTACATACTACATCCGCTATTTAAAAATTAAATTAATTACGTATAGCTAATCTTTTTATACCCTTGCAGAGGGTATTATAATTTTGGTCAGAAGTTTGTAACGCAGTGAAGGAGACGTTTCCGACCCCATAAAGTATATATATTCTTGATCAGGATCAATAGGGGAGTCGATATAGCCATGTCCGTCTGTCCGTCTGTCCGTCTGTTTCAATACCGTTTGCGAGCTCAGTTTAAAAGCTAGCGATCTGAAACTTTCACAATCGTCCTAAAACATGTGTACGCAGATCAAGTTTGAAAATCGCCCCGATCGGACGTCTATATCTTATAGCTCCCATAGGAACAATTGGATATATCTTGCAAGAATTTATAATATTTCGCGCAGTGTAAAAGCTATTGACATTAATCTTTACAAATCGTATTTTTTTATGCATACCTTGATCAGGGTAAAAGCGCGTGACGATCGGACGTCTATATCCCATAGCTCCCATAGGAACAATAGGGTAAAATCGGTCCAAATTTGATGTTTTTCAGAATATTTCGCGATGTGTAAAAGCTATTGCTGTACATTTTTTCAAATCGTATTTTTTTATGCATTCCTTCATCAAGGTAAAAGCGCGTGCTGATCGGACGTCTATATCCTATATCTCCCATAGGAACAATACGGTGAAATCGGTCAAAATTTCATGTTTTTTAGAATATTTCGCGCAGTGTATAAGCTAATGACATACATTTTTCCAAGTCTTATTTATTTACGCATACCTTGATCAGGGTAAAAGCGCTTTCCGATTGGACGTCTATATCGTATAGCTTCCGTAGGAAAAATTGTTAAAGGCTGCGAAAATATCCCTTTTTTCCCTATTTGTATATGACAATTTTGCAGTATAAAAGCTATTGGCATGAAACTATGCAATTTATCTAATTTATTTATGTACACCTTGCTCAGGGTAAAAGTTGCTGCCAATCAGACAAGTACATACTACATCCGCTATTTAAAAATTAAATTAATTACGTATAGCTAATCTTTTTTATACCCTTGCAGAGGGTATTATAATTTTGGTCAGAAGTTTGTAACGCAGTGAAGGAGACGTTTCCGACCCCATAAAGTATATATATTCTTGATCAGGATCAATAGGGGAGTCGATATAGCCATGTCCGTCTGTCCGTCTGTTTCAATACCGTTTGCGAGCTCAGTTTAAAAGCTATTGATCTGAAACTTTCACAATCGTCCTAAAACATGTGTACGCAGATCAAGTTTGAAAATCGCCCCGATCGGACGTCTATATCCCTTAGCTCCCATAGGAACTATTGGATATATCTTGCAAGAATTTATGATATTTCGCGCAGTGTAAAAGCTATTGACATTAATCTTTACAAATCGTATTTTTTTATGCATACCTTGATCAGGGTAAAAGCGCGTGGCGATCGGACGTCTATATCCTATAGCTCCCATAGGAACAATAGGGTAAAATCGGTTAAAATTTAATGATTTTTAGGATATTTCGCGCAGTGTAAAAGCTATTGACATAAATCTTTACAAATCTTATTTTTTTATGCGTATCTTGATCAGGGTAAAAGCGCGTGACGATCGGACGTCTATATCCTATAGCTCCCATAGGAACAAAAGGGTAAAATCGGTTAAAATGTAATGATTTTTAGGATATTTCGCGCAGTATACAAGCTATTGACATGAATCTTTCCAAATCGTATTTTTTATACCCTTGCAGAGGGTATTATAATTTTGGTCAGAAGTTTGTAACGCAGTGAAGGAGACGTTTCCGACCCCATAAAGTATATATATTCTTGATCAGGATCAATAGGGGAGTCGATATAGCCATGTCCGTCTGTCCGTCTGTCCGTCTGTTTCAATACCGTTTGCGAGCTCAGTTTAAAAGCTAGCGATCTGAAACTTTCACAATCGTCCTAAAACATGTGTACGCAGATCAAGTTTGAAAATCGCCCCGATCGGACGTCTATATCTTATAGCTCCCATAGGAACAATTGGATATATCTTGCAAGAATTTATGATATTTCGCGCAGTGTAAAAGCTATTGACATTAATCTTTACAAATCGTATTTTTTATGCATACCTTGATCAGGGTAAAAGCGCGTGACGATCGGACGTCTATATCCCATAGCTCCCATAGGAACAATAGGGTAAAATCGGTCCAAATTTGATGTTTTTCAGAATATTTCGCGATGTGTAAAAGCTATTGCTGTACATTTTTTCAAATCGTATTTTTTTATGCATTCCTTCATCAAGGTAAAAGCGCGTGCTGATCGGACGTCTATATCCTATATCTCCCATAGGAACAATACGGTGAAATCGGTCAAAATTTCATGTTTTTAGAATATTTCGCGCAGTGTATAAGCTAATGACATACATTTTTCCAAGTCTTATTTATTTACGCATACCTTGATCAGGGTAAAAGCGCTTTCCGATTGGACGTCTATATCGTATAGCTTCCGTAGGAAAAATTGTTAAAGGCTGCGAAAATATCCCTTTTTTCCCTATTTGTATATGACAATTTTGCAGTATAAAAGCTATTGGCATGAAACTATGCAATTTATCTAATTTATTTATGTACACCTTGCTCAGGGTAAAAGTTGCTGCCAATCAGACAAGTACATACTACATCCGCTATTTAAAAATTAAATTAATTACGTATAGCTAATCTTTTTATACCCTTGCAGAGGGTATTATAATTTTGGTCAGAAGTTTGTAACGCAGTGAAGGAGACGTTTCCGACCCTATAAAGTATATATATTCTTGATCAGGATCACCTCCTGAGTCGATATAGCCATGTCCGTCTGTCCGTCTGTCCGTCTGTTTCAATACCGTTTGCGAGCTCAGTTTAAAAGCTAGCGATCTGAAACTTTCACACTCGTCCTAAAACATGTGTACGCAGATCAAGTTTGAAAATCGCCCCGATCGGACGTCTATATCCTATAGCTCCCATAGGAACAATCGGATATATCTTGCCAGAATTGATGATATTTCGCGCAGTGTAAAAGCTTTTGACATGAATCTTTCCAAATCGTATTTTTATACCCTTGCAGAGGGTATTATAATTTTGGTCAGAAGTTTGTAACGCAGTGAAGGAGACGTTTCCGACCCCATAAAGTATATATATTCTTGATCAGGATCAATAGGGGAGTCGATATAGCCATGTCCGTCTGTCCGTCTGTCCGTCTGTTTCAATACCGTTTGCGAGCTCAGTTTAAAAGCTAGCGATCTGAAACTTTCACAATCGTCCTAAAACATGTGTACGCAGATCAAGTTTGAAAATCGCCCCGATCGGACGTCTATATCTTATAGCTCCCATAGGAACAATTGGATATATCTTGCAAGAATTTATGATATTTCGCGCAGTGTAAAAGCTATTGACATTAATCTTTACAAATCGTATTTTTTTATGCATACCTTGATCAGGGTAAAAGCGCGTGACGATGGGACGTCTATATCCCATAGCTCCCATAGGAACAATAGGGTAAAATCGGTCCAAATTTGATGTTTTTCAGAATATTTCGAGATGTGTAAAAGCTATTGCTGTACATTTTTTCAAATCGTATTTTTTTATGCATTCCTTCATCAAGGTAAAAGCGCGTGCTGATCGGACGTCTATATCCTATATCTCCCATAGGAACAATACGGTGAAATCGGTCAAAATTTCATGTTTTTTAGAATATTTCGCGCAGTGTATAAGCTAATGACATACATTTTTCCAAGTCTTATTTATTTACGCATACCTTGATCAGGGTAAAAGCGCTTTCCGATTGGACGTCTATATCGTATAGCTTCCGTAGGAAAAATTGTTAAAGGCTGCGAAAATATCCCTTTTTTCCCTATTTGTATATGACAATTTTGCAGTATAAAAGCTATTGGCATGAAACTATGCAATTTATCTAATTTATTTATGTACACCTTGCTCAGGGTAAAAGTTGCTGCCAATCAGACAAGTACATACTACATCCGCTATTTAAAAATTAAATTAATTACGTATAGCTAATCTTTTTATACCCTTGCAGAGGGTATTATAATTTTGGTCAGAAGTTTGTAACGCAGTGAAGGAGACGTTTCCGACCCCATAAAGTATATATATTCTTGATCAGGATCAATAGGGGAGTCGATATAGCCATGTCCGTCTGTCCGTCTGTCCGTCTGTCCGTCTGTTTCAATACCGTTTGCGAGCTCAGTTTAAAAGCTAGCGATCTGAAACTTTCACAATCGTCCTAAAACATGTGTACGCAGATCAAGTTTGAAAATCGCCCCGATCGGACGTCTATATCTTATAGCTCCCATAGGAACAATTGGATATATCTTGCAAGAATTTATGATATTTCGCGCAGTGTAAAAGCTATTGACATTAATCTTTACAAATCGTATTTTTTTATGCATACCTTGATCAGGGTAAAAGCGCGTGACGATCGGACGTCTATATCCCATAGCTCCCATAGGAACAATAGGGTAAAATCGGTCCAAATTTGATGTTTTTCAGAATATTTCGCGATGTGTAAAAGCTATTGCTGTACATTTTTTCAAATCGTATTTTTTTATGCATTCCTTCATCAAGGTAAAAGCGCGTGCTGATCGGACGTCTATATCCTATATCTCCCATAGGAACAATACGGTGAAATCGGTCAAAATTTCATGTTTTTTAGAATATTTCGCGCAGTGTATAAGCTAATGACATACATTTTTCCAAGTCTTATTTATTTACGCATACCTTGATCAGGGTAAAAGCGCTTTCCGATTGGACGTCTATATCGTATAGCTTCCGTAGGAAAAATTGTTAAAGGCTGCGAAAATATCCCTTTTTTCCCTATTTGTATATGACAATTTTGCAGTATAAAAGCTATTGGCATGAAACTATGCAATTTATCTAATTTATTTATGTACACCTTGCTCAGGGTAAAAGTTGCTGCCAATCAGACAAGTACATACTACATCCGCTATTTAAAAATTAAATTAATTACGTATAGCTAATCTTTTTATACCCTTGCAGAGGGTATTATAATTTTGGTCAGAAGTTTGTAACGCAGTGAAGGAGACGTTTCCGACCCCATAAAGTATATATATTCTTGATCAGGATCAATAGGGGAGTCGATATAGCCATGTCCGTCTGTCCGTCTGTCCGTCTGTTTCAATACCGTTTGCGAGCTCAGTTTAAAAGCTAGCGATCTGAAACTTTCACAATCGTCCTAAAACATGTGTACGCAGATCAAGTTTGAAAATCGCCCCGATCGGACGTCTATATCTTATAGCTCCCATAGGAACAATTGGATATATCTTGCAAGAATTTATGATATTTCGCGCAGTGTAAAAGCTATTGACATTAATCTTTACAAATCGTATTTTTTTATGCATACCTTGATCAGGGTAAAAGCGCGTGACGATCGGACGTCTATATCCCATAGCTCCCATAGGAACAATAGGGTAAAATCGGTCCAAATTTGATGTTTTTCAGAATATTTCGCGATGTGTAAAAGCTATTGCTGTACATTTTTTCAAATCGTATTTTTTTATGCATTCCTTCATCAAGGTAAAAGCGCGTGCTGATCGGACGTCTATATCCTATATCTCCCATAGGAACAATACGGTGAAATCGGTCAAAATTTCATGTTTTTTAGAATATTTCGCGCAGTGTATAAGCTAATGACATACATTTTTCCAAGTCTTATTTATTTACGCATACCTTGATCAGGGTAAAAGCGCTTTCCGATTGGACGTCTATATCGTATAGCTTCCGTAGGAAAAATTGTTAAAGGCTGCGAAAATATCCCTTTTTTCCCTATTTGTATATGACAATTTTGCAGTATAAAAGCTATTGGCATGAAACTATGCAATTTATCTAATTTATTTATGTACACCTTGCTCAGGGTAAAAGTTGCTGCCAATCAGACAAGTACATACTACATCCGCTATTTAAAAATTAAATTAATTACGTATAGCTAATCTTTTTTTTATGTATAATTACAGAAAACTTAATTTTTATACCCTTGCAGAGGGTATTATAATTTTGGTCAGAAGTTTGTAACGCAGTGAAGGAGACGTTTCCGACCCCATAAAGTATATATATTCTTGATCAGGATCAATAGGGGAGTCGATATAGCCATGTCCGTCTGTCCGTCTGTCCGTCTGTTTCAATACCGTTTGCGAGCTCAGTTTAAAAGCTAGCGATCTGAAACTTTCACAATCGTCCTAAAACATGTGTACGCAGATCAAGTTTGAAAATCGCCCCGATCGGACGTCTATATCTTATAGCTCCCATAGGAACAATTGGATATATCTTGCAAGAATTTATGATATTTCGCGCAGTGTAAAAGCTATTGACATTAATCTTTACAAATCGTATTTTTTTATGCATACCTTGATCAGGGTAAAAGGAACAATAGGGTAACATAGGAACATAGGAACAATAGGGTAAAATCGGTCCAAATTTGATGTTTTTCAGAATATTTCGCGATGTGTAAAAGCTATTGCTGTACATTTTTTCAAATCGTATTTTTTTATGCATTCCTTCATCAAGGTAAAAGCGCGTGCTGATCGGACGTCTATATCCTATATCTCCCATAGGAACAATACGGTGAAATCGGTCAAAATTTCATGTTTTTTAGAATATTTCGCGCAGTGTATAAGCTAATGACATACATTTTTCCAAGTCTTATTTATTTACGCATACCTTGATCAGGGTAAAAGCGCTTTCCGATTGGACGTCTATATCGTATAGCTTCCGTAGGAAAAATTGTTAAAGGCTGCGAAAATATCCCTTTTTTCCCTATTTGTATATGACAATTTTGCAGTATAAAAGCTATTGGCATGAAACTATGCAATTTATCTAATTTATTTATGTACACCTTGCTCAGGGTAAAAGTTGCTGCCAATCAGACAAGTACATACTACATCCGCTATTTAAAAATTAAATTAATTACGTATAGCTAATCTTTTTTATACCCTTGCAGAGGGTATTATAATTTTGGTCAGAAGTTTGTAACGCAGTGAAGGAGACGTTTCCGACCCCATAAAGTATATATATTCTTGATCAGGATCAATAGGGGAGTCGATATAGCCATGTCCGTCTGTCCGTCTGTCCGTCTGTCCGTCTGTTTCAATACCGTTTGCGAGCTCAGTTTAAAAGCTAGCGATCTGAAACTTTCACAATCGTCCTAAAACATGTGTACGCAGATCAAGTTTGAAAATCGCCCCGATCGGACGTCTATATCTTATAGCCCCCATAGGAACAATTGGATATATCTTGCAAGAATTTATGATATTTCGCGCAGTGTAAAAGCTATTGACATTAATCTTTACAAATCGTATTTTTTTATGCATACCTTGATCAGGGTAAAAGCGCGTGACGATCGGACGTCTATATCCCATAGCTCCCATAGGAACAATAGGGTAAAATCGGTCCAAATTTGATGTTTTTCAGAATATTTCGCGATGTGTAAAAGCTATTGCTGTACATTTTTTCAAATCGTATTTTTTTATGCATTCCTTCATCAAGGTAAAAGCGCGTGCTGATCGGACGTCTATATCCTATATCTCCCATAGGAACAATACGGTGAAATCGGTCAAAATTTCATGTTTTTTAGAATATTTCGCGCAGTGTATAAGCTAATGACATACATTTTTCCAAGTCTTATTTATTTACGCATACCTTGATCAGGGTAAAAGCGCTTTCCGATTGGACGTCTATATCGTATAGCTTCCGTAGGAAAAATTGTTAAAGGCTGCGAAAATATCCCTTTTTTCCTTATTTGTATATGACAATTTTGCAGTATAAAAGCTATTGGCATGAAACTATGCAATTTATCTAATTTATTTATGTACACCTTGCTCAGGGTAAAAGTTGCTGCCAATCAGACAAGTACATACTACATCCGCTATTTAAAAATTAAATTAATTACGTATAGCTAATCTTTTTTATACCCTTGCAGAGGGTATTATAATTTTGGTCAGAAGTTTGTAACGCAGTGAAGGAGACGTTTCCGACCCCATAAAGTATATATATTCTTGATCAGGATCAATAGGGGAGTCGATATAGCCATGTCCGTCTGTCCGTCTGTCCGTCTGTCCGTCTGTTTCAATACCGTTTGCGAGCTCAGTTTAAAAGCTAGCGATCTGAAACTTTCACAATCGTCCTAAAACATGTGTACGCAGATCAAGTTTGAAAATCGCCCCGATCGGACGTCTATATCTTATAGCTCCCATAGGAACAATTGGATATATCTTGCAAGAATTTATGATATTTCGCGCAGTGTAAAAGCTATTGACATTAATCTTTACAAATCGTATTTTTTTATGCATACCTTGATCAGGGTAAAAGCGCGTGACGATCGGACGTCTATATCCCATAGCTCCCATAGGAACAATAGGGTAAAATCGGTCCAAATTTGATGTTTTTCAGAATATTTCGCGATGTGTAAAAGCTATTGCTGTACATTTTTTCAAATCGTATTTTTTTATGCATTCCTTCATCAAGGTAAAAGCGCGTGCTGATCGGACGTCTATATCCTATATCTCCCATAGGAACAATACGGTGAAATCGGTCAAAATTTCATGTTTTTTAGAATATTTCGCGCAGTGTATAAGCTAATGACATACATTTTTCCAAGTCTTATTTATTTACGCATACCTTGATCAGGGTAAAAGCGCTTTCCGATTGGACGTCTATATCGTATAGCTTCCGTAGGAAAAATTGTTAAAGGCTGCGAAAATATCCCTTTTTCCCTATTTGTATATGACAATTTTGCAGTATAAAAGCTATTGGCATGAAACTATGCAATTTATCTAATTTATTTATGTACACCTTGCTCAGGGTAAAAGTTGCTGCCAATCAGACAAGTACATACTACATCCGCTATTTAAAAATTAAATTAATTACGTATAGCTAATCTTTTTATACCCTTGCAGAGGGTATTATAATTTTGGTCAGAAGTTTGTAACGCAGTGAAGGAGACGTTTCCGACCCCATAAAGTATATATATTCTTGATCAGGATCAATAGGGGAGTCGATATAGCCATGTCCGTCTGTCCGTCTGTCCGTCTGTTTCAATACCGTTTGCGAGCTCAGTTTAAAAGCTAGCGATCTGAAACTTTCACAATCGTCCTAAAACATGTGTACGCAGATCAAGTTTGAAAATCGCCCCGATCGGACGTCTATATCTTATAGCTCCCATAGGAACAATTGGATATATCTTGCAAGAATTTATGATATTTCGCGCAGTGTAAAAGCTATTGACATTAATCTTTACAAATCGTATTTTTTATGCATACCTTGATCAGGGTAAAAGCGCGTGACGATCGGACGTCTATATCCCATAGCTCCCATAGGAACAATAGGGTAAAATCGGTCCAAATTTGATGTTTTTCAGAATATTTCGCGATGTGTAAAAGCTATTGCTGTACATTTTTTCAAATCGTATTTTTTTATGCATTCCTTCATCAAGGTAAAAGCGCGTGCTGATCGGACGTCTATATCCTATATCTCCCATAGGAACAATACGGTGAAATCGGTCAAAATTTCATGTTTTTTTAGAATATTTCGCGCAGTGTATAAGCTAATGACATACATTTTTCCAAGTCTTATTTATTTACGCATACCTTGATCAGGGTAAAAGCGCTTTCCGATTGGACGTCTATATCGTATAGCTTCCGTAGGAAAAATTGTTAAAGGCTGCGAAAATATCCCTTTTTTCCCTATTTGTATATGACAATTTTGCAGTATAAAAGCTATTGGCATGAAACTATGCAATTTATCTAATTTATTTATGTACACCTTGCTCAGGGTAAAAGTTGCTGCCAATCAGACAAGTACATACTACATCCGCTATTTAAAAATTAAATTAATTACGTATAGCTAATCTTTTTATACCCTTGCAGAGGGTATTATAATTTTGGTCAGAAGTTTGTAACGCAGTGAAGGAGACGTTTCCGACCCCATAAAGTATATATATTCTTGATCAGGATCAATAGGGGAGTCGATATAGCCATGTCCGTCTGTCCGTCTGTTTCAATACCGTTTGCGAGCTCAGTTTAAAAGCTATCGATCTGAAACTTTCACAATCGTCCTAAAACATGTGTACGCAGATCAAGTTTGAAAATCGCCCCGATCGGACGTCTATATCCCTTAGCTCCCATAGGAACTATTGGATATATCTTGCAAGAATTTATGATATTTCGCGCAGTGTAAAAGCTATTGACATTAATCTTTACAAATCGTATTTTTTTATGCATACCTTGATCAGGGTAAAAGCGCGTGGCGATCGGACGTCTATATCCTATAGCTCCCATAGGAACAATAGGGTAAAATCGGTTAAAATTTAATGATTTTTAGGATATTTCGCGCAGTGTAAAAGCTATTGACATAAATCTTTACAAATCTTATTTTTTTATGCGTATCTTGATCAGGGTAAAAGCGCGTGACGATCGGACGTCTATATCCTATAGCTCCCATAGGAACAAAAGGGTAAAATCGGTTAAAATGTAATGATTTTTAGGATATTTCGCGCAGTATACAAGCTATTGACATGAATCTTTCCAAATCGTATTTTTTATACCCTTGCAGAGGGTATTATAATTTTGGTCAGAAGTTTGTAACGCAGTGAAGGAGACGTTTCCGACCCCATAAAGTATATATATTCTTGATCAGGATCAATAGGGGAGTCGATATAGCCATGTCCGTCTGTCCGTCTGTCCGTCTGTTTCAATACCGTTTGCGAGCTCAGTTTAAAAGCTAGCGATCTGAAACTTTCACAATCGTCCTAAAACATGTGTACGCAGATCAAGTTTGAAAATCGCCCCGATCGGACGTCTATATCTTATAGCTCCCATAGGAACAATTGGATATATCTTGCAAGAATTTATGATATTTCGCGCAGTGTAAAAGCTATTGACATTAATCTTTACAAATCGTATTTTTTTATGCATACCTTGATCAGGGTAAAAGCGCGTGACGATCGGACGTCTATATCCCATAGCTCCCATAGGAACAATAGGGTAAAATCGGTCCAAATTTGATGTTTTCCAGAATATTTCGCGATGTGTAAAAGCTATTGCTGTACATTTTTTCAAATCGTATTTTTTTATGCATTCCTTCATCAAGGTAAAAGCGCGTGCTGATCGGACGTCTATATCCTATATCTCCCATAGGAACAATACGGTGAAATCGGTCAAAATTTCATGTTTTTTAGAATATTTCGCGCAGTGTATAAGCTAATGACATACATTTTTCCAAGTCTTATTTATTTACGCATACCTTGATCAGGGTAAAAGCGCTTTCCGATTGGACGTCTATATCGTATAGCTTCCGTAGGAAAAATTGTTAAAGGCTGCGAAAATATCCCTTTTTTCCCTATTTGTATATGACAATTTTGCAGTATAAAAGCTATTGGCATGAAACTATGCAATTTATCTAATTTATTTATGTACACCTTGCTCAGGGTAAAAGTTGCTGCCAATCAGACAAGTACATACTACATCCGCTATTTAAAAATTAAATTAATTACGTATAGCTAATCTTTTTATACCCTTGCAGAGGGTATTATAATTTTGGTCAGAAGTTTGTAACGCAGTGAAGGAGACGTTTCCGACCCTATAAAGTATATATATTCTTGATCAGGATCACCTCCTGAGTCGATATAGCCATGTCCGTCTGTCCGTCTGTCCGTCTGTTTCAATACCGTTTGCGAGCTCAGTTTAAAAGCTAGCGATCTGAAACTTTCACACTCGTCCTAAAACATGTGTACGCAGATCAAGTTTGAAAATCGCCCCGATCGGACGTCTATATCCTATAGCTCCCATAGGAACAATCGGATATATCTTGCCAGAATTGATGATATTTCGCGCAGTGTAAAAGCTTTTGACATGAATCTTTCCAAATCGTATTTTTTATGCATACCTTGATCAGGGTAAAAGCGCGTGGCGATCGGACGTCTATATCCTATAGCTCCCATAGGAACAATAGGGTAAAATCGGTCCAAATTTGATGTTTTTCAGAATATTTCGCGCTGTGTAAAAGCTATTGCTATAAATTTTTTCAAATCGTATTTTTTTATGCATTCCTTCATCAAGGTAAAAGCGCGTGCTGATCGGACGTCTATATCCTATAGCTCCCATAGGAACAATCGGATATAACTTTCAAGAATGGAAGATATTTCGCGCAGTGTAAAAGCATTTAACATAAATCTTTCCAAATCTTATTTTTTTATGCATACCTTGATCAGGGTAAAAGCGCTTGGCGATCGGACGTCTATATCCTATAGCTCCCATAGGAACAATTCGGTGAAATCGGTCCAAATTTGTTGGTTTTCTGAATTTTTCACGTAGTGTGTAAGCTACTGACATAAATTTTTCCAAGTCTTATTTATTTACGCATATCTTGATTAGGGTAAAAGCGCTTGCCGATCGGACGTCTATTTCTTATAGCTTCCGTAGGAAAAATAGTTAAAGGCTGCGAAAGTATCCCTTTTTTATACCCTTGCAGAGGGTATTATAATTTTGGTCAGAAGTTTGTAACGCAGTGAAGGAGACGTTTCCGACCCCATAAAGTATATATATTCTTGATCAGGATCAATAGGGGAGTCGATATAGCCATGTCCGTCTGTCCGTCTGTCCGTCTGTTTCAATACCGTTTGCGAGCTCAGTTTAAAAGCTAGCGATCTGAAACTTTCACAATCGTCCTAAAACATGTGTACGCAGATCAAGTTTGAAAATCGCCCCGATCGGACGTCTATATCCTATAGCTCCCATAGGAACAATTGGATATATCTTGCAAGAATTTATGATATTTCGCGCAGTGTAAAAGCTATTGACATTAATCTTTACAAATCGTATTTTTTTATGCATACCTTGATCAGGGTAAAAGCGCGTGGCGATCGGACGTCTATATCCTATAGCTCCCATAGGAACAATAGGGTAAAATCGGTTAAAATTTAATGATTTTTAGGATATTTCGCGCAGTGTAAAAGCTATTGACATAAATCTTTCCAAATCTTATTTTTTTATGCGTACCTTGATCAGGGTAAAAGCGCGTGACGATCGGACGTCTATATCCTATAGCTCCCATAGGAACAATAAGGTAAAATCGGTCCAAATTTGATGTTTTTCAGAATATTTCGCGATGTGTAAAAGCTATTGCTGTACATTTTTTCAAATCGTATTTTTTTATGCATTCATTCATCAAGGTAACAGCGCGTGCTGATCGGACGTCTATATCCTATAGCTCCCATAGGAACAATACGGTGAAATCGGTCAAAATTTCATGTTTTTTAGAATATTTCGCGCAGTGTATAAGCTATTGACACACATTTTTCCAAGTCTTATTTATTTACGCATACCTTGACCAGCGTAAAAGCGCTTGCCGATTGGACGTCTATATCGTATAGCTTCCGTAGGAAAAATTGTTAAAGGCTGCGAAAATATCCCTTTTTCCCTATTTGTATATGACAATTTTGCAGTATAAAAGCTATTGGCATGAAACTATGCAATTTATCTAATTTATTTATGTACACCTTGCTCAGGGTAAAAGTTGCTGCCAATCAGACAAGTACATACTACATCCGCTATTTAAAAATTAAATTAATTACGTATAGCTAATCTTTTTATACCCTTGCAGAGGGTATTATAATTTTGGTCAGAAGTTTGTAACGCAGTGAAGGAGACGTTTCCGACCCCATAAAGTATATATATTCTTGATCAGGATCAATAGGGGAGTCGATATAGCCATGTCCGTCTGTCCGTCTGTCCGTCTGTCCGTCTGTCCGTCTGTTTCAATACCGTTTGCGAGCTCAGTTTAAAAGCTAGCGATCTGAAACTTTCACAATCGTCCTAAAACATGTGTACACAGATCAAGTTTGAAAATCGCCCCGATCGGACGTCTATATCCTATAGCTCCCATAGGAACAATTGGATATATCTTGCAAGAATTTATGATATTTCGCGCAGTGTAAAAGCTATTGACATTAATCTTTACAAATCGTATTTTTTTATGCGTACCTTGATCAGGGTAAAAGCGCGTGACGATCGGACGTCTATATCCTATAGCTCCCATAGGAACAATAGGGTAAAATCGGTCCAAATTTGATGTTTTTCAGATTTTTCAGTCATACTCAGTGGCGATAAAGGAAGGAACTGACTAGCAATTCCTCCTGCCACTCCTTTTATTTGTCCTCTTGTTACATTGGTTGCAGCTTATAGGTACAATTACATGGCAGGTTTTACGTTATTTACATAGCTTTTGACATTTTAGTGTTTTAATTTACATTTGTCTAGTTCTAGTATTAGTAGGGACAATTATTAGAGGGTTTGAGTTTCGGCTAAGGGAAACTGGGGATTTTTACTTAAGTTTAGGTGGTCACATTTATTTTGATTCCAGTTAGTGGAAAGTCTCGCGCTCTGCTTTAAAATGGTACAGCCTACGCAACTTCAACGTTAATGGAATATCGGCTTCTTCATTCCAGCAGTTTTTCAGTCATACTCAGTGGCGATAAAGGAAGGAACTGACTAGCAATTCCTCCTGCCACTCCTTTTATTTGTCCTCTTGTTACATTGGTTGCAGCTTATAGGTACAATTACATGGCAGGTTTTACGTTATTTACATAGCTTTTGACATTTTAGTGTTTTAATTTACATTTGTCTAGTTCTAGTATTAGTAGGGACAATTATTAGAGGGTTTGAGTTTCGGCTAAGGGAAACTGGGGATTTTTACTTAAGTTTAGGTGGTCACATTTATTTTGATTCCAGTTAGTGGAAAGTCTCGCGCTCTGCTTTAAAATGGTACAGCCTACGCAACTTCAACGTTAATGGAATATCGGCTTCTTCATTCCAGCAGCACATGCATTTGTTGTTAGCATTAGTGGAAGATTTGACCCTCAACACTACGGCGTCACTCATCAGTCAGTTGTGGATAGCGGCTTCAATTATTTTTGCAGATTTTTGCAGAAGTGAATGTTTTGGTGAAGTTTGTAAATCGCCCAATTGGAAATTCACATCTCATCCAGTATGTACGCCGCGGGGGCGAACAAGTCTCGGCACCGGTGGATTATAATGCAACCATATGCAAAGAGTCCCATCCCGAGGGCGGATCCCAGTTGGCCATTTTGGGAGTCTCCTTCGCATCCTGGACGCTCCCGGGCGAGTAGCAGGAACAGCCTCCAACACCAAACAAGTGGATCGCAGTAATATGGGTGCTGGGTCATTGTTGGTGCGAGCCACCGGCAGACGCCTCTTGATCCCGTGTTGTGCCCCATTGACAGAATCTTGATCCTGTCAGCATTAGATCCTGTCTCTTCAGTCCAAAGTGTTTGCTCCATGGTTCAACAATAGCCACCTTGTCTTTTTAGGCCAGAAGGAACATAGAAAGCCCCTATTCTCTGCATCCAGCAGACTGCTGAAATATAGGGATATTAGAATTTTAACTAATACATATTATTTCAGTTTGGTTTCTTTTCAGGCCAGAAGCGTTAAGCGTTATTTAAGCGTAAATACGCCTCCTGTAAGCGGCAGCGCCAGAGATCCAAACCAGTCATCTCAGGAGTCAACATGGCCGGCAGTGAAGACCAGTTCGGGAAGCAAGATCGACGTTTTGTGGGTGCAAAATAGAGGGCCAGTACGTTTGAGAGTGGACCGGGAAATGGAGCCACAGGAAGAAGCCCAGGTGTGGGCAATCTCTCTCACTCCTCGTTCCTGTCTTCCGACAAAAGGAGGATGCCAATCGCCGCTCAAGATGTCAGTGTTAATCCTCGGGAATGTGCCAATTGGGCCTCTCCGCCTTAGCGCCATGGTCAAACAGTAGCGCCGCGTGCTACTCCGCAAAGGAGGCGGCAGCATCTTCTTTTCTTCCGTGAGTCAAATACTATTTAGCAATAGTTTCTGCTTTTTAAGAGGCATGATTCTAATTTTTCCCTTTGTTTTTCAGGACAGAAGCCATCGCTGTCATCGCCAGCCAAGGACCCTCTGGATCAGTTGCAGGAGGAACCACCCTGACGGATTGGAGAGAACTCGCTGGACCCAAATGTGCAGTTTGCACCATGTGTGTATAGCGGGTGTGTAGTCGACTCCGCATCCTCTCCGCTCTCACGCAGTCAGCAGAGCAGCCACCGAGGACAAACAGCAGGAACTCATTGTGTGTGCCCAGGACACAGTCGCCGAAGGACTCCGTCGCTCCCGCCATCCAGAATCCGCATTCAGTCTCATCGGGCTCCCCGCAGGTGAGGGCATCCACAAAAGCCATGCGGATCCTGTGTGCCTCCTCAATTAGGGCTCCTGTCAAGCTCGCCGCCCAACCGGCCAGCATTAAAACCAGATACCAGCATTCTACCCCTCCAGCGGGCTCGGTCCCTTGATACGCCTACAGCAAGTTCCAGAAAACCGTTGCTACTCGTCATCTCCTCGGTCAGCAGTATCAATAATCGCCCCGTGAGGAGACGCCAGCAATCCCCGAGTGCGCCCATAAAGGGCCAGATCATCCCATCCTTGTAGATCGTCAGGCATCCAGTATTGCCGCCTCATCATAGCGCCTTCCCAGGAACATTATTTAGCTGAGGCTTTTTGGAGGCCATTTGCGAGCAGCGACCTCATGAAGTGCAATCTAAAGTATCAGATCGTATCTCTCCGGCCCAAGATGTGTACTCCATGGTGCGAAGCCAGTCATTCTGCCCTTCCAGACTAGAAGGAGTAGCAGGAGGCCACAAAACACTGCATCTACCAAACTACTAGGAATTCAGGGACCCCGGAGATTTGGCAAATTGATCTAATTTTCTTTTTTGGTTTCTTTTTCAGGACGGAAGCGTAAACATAGCGTGCGCCTTTCGTAAGCAGCAGAGCCCGAGTTCCAAATCGGATCTTCAAAGGAGTCAAATAGGCGTCCACGATGAAGACCAGTTCAGGAAGCAATATGGATGTTTTGAGGGTGCTGTGTAGAAGGCCGGTCTGTTTGGAAGCAGCCCAGAAAATAGAGCCAGAGGGAGCAGCTCAGGTGTGGGCAATCTCCCTGCAATCCCCCTGCGAACCCCCTCGCTCCCGCCCTCCAACAAAAGGAGGATGACATCGCTGCTCAAAATGACTGTGTTAATCCTCGAGTATATGCCAACTGGGCTTTTCCGCCTTCGTGCCATGGCAAAATGGTCAAACAGTAGCACCGCGCACCACTCCGCAAAGGAGGCGGCAGCATCTTCTATTCTTCCGTGAGTCAAATACTATTTAGCAATAGTTTCTGCTTTTTAAGAGGCGTGATTCTAGTTTTTCCCTTTGTTTTCCTTTCAGAACAGAAGCCATCGCTGTCATTGCCAGCCAAGGACCCTCTGGATCAGTTGCAGGAGGAACCACCCTGGCGGATTGGAAGGAACCCGCTGTATCCAACTGTGCAGTTTGCATCGTGTGTTTGTAGCAGGTGTGCATCAGCTCCGCATCCTCTCCGCCCTCAGAGAGGGCAGAGCACCTGTCAGGCTCCCCGTCCGAATGGTCAGCATCGCAACCGGATGCCAGCATTCTGCATCTCCAGCAGGCTCAGTCCCTTGATACACCCACCTCAAGCTCCAGGAATCCATTGTTACTCGTCATCTCCTCGGTCAGCAGTATCCATGATCGCCCCATGAGGAGACGCAGCAATCCTCGAGTGCGCCCAAAAGGGCAAGATCAGATCGTGTCTCTCCTGCCCAAGATGTGTACTCCATGGTTCGACATAAATCGTGCTGTATCTAATTCCATTTTCGCTTTCTTTTCCAGGGCAGAAGCATAACCATATTGTGCACCTCCTGTAACCGGCAGCACCGGAGATCCACAACAATCCTCCCAGGAGCCAGCGTAGCCATTCCTGATGAGGATCCGTTCAGGAAGCAACACCCGCGTTTCGAGAGTGCAGTACAGAGGGCTAGTTTGTTCGAGAATAGGCCAGTAAAGGAAGACTTCACAGGCAGCTCGCACGAAGGCCGCTCTCCAGCGACCCTGTGTACATACCTCTTCTCCGGACTTTGACGGGAGGAGGATGCCAGCAGCCACCCAATGTCAGTGTGCCTATCCGCAAAACAGATCAATTGGAGAACATTTTCCGTCTTTGTGCCACAGCCAGATGGGCCAACAATGAAGCGCGGAGTGCCTATTCTGCAGCAGAGAGCTGGTGGTGCCCTCCATTCATTTGTGAGTTAAAATCTTTTTACAACGAGTTCTGTTGATTTGAGGCGTGGTTTTAATCCTATCCTTTGTTTTCCTTTCGGGACAGGTGCCATCACCGTCACCGACAGCATTAGACCCAGGGATCCACCCCAGAAGTAGTCTCCCTGGGTGACTAACAAGGAACGCCAAGGGACGAACCGTGCCGTTCAGGATCAGTTTCGAAGGCCAAAGGAGCGATTTTTGGAGGTCTGGGCGCCGTCGCGCAGGAATGGCTTTTATGAGGCATGCTTCGAGGCTGGTCAGCAGCATCTCATCAGAAAATCGGGTGAGCGTATTTAATTTATCCCCTTATTCCTACGAAAGATACTTAGTGAGGAATAAGATGCCTTTCCATCATTCCGGCCGTTATTGCTTGTAGTTTATTCCTCTGAGTAGTATAGGGTTGAGTTTCCCAGATGAATCTCGAAATCAGGTAAAATGATTCTAATTATACCTCTCGGCTTTTTTTAATATTCAAGCACAGGAAACCGCCAAAGGCGGACCTGAATTCATTTATTCACCTTGTTACCAAGGGCAACCTTCGTAAATATTACAATGACGTTATAAAAACATATAAATTGGTAGTAGTTTTAAACACTAAATAACAGCCAAGTGTATGACAATTTTGTTTTTAAAAGAAGGATAGAAAGAGTAAATGAAAAGTTTTAATACTAAATACTAATGCCGCTTTCACCGGGGGCAGCAACCAGCAACAGTTGCCAAACATCCGGAGTCATCTATGGGCAGAATCTTCTTTGTATTATTGGTCTCCTCGAACTAGAAGTTGGGCAGCCCATTGTCCTGGGCAGCATTCGGCATCCAGCTGATGACAGACAGGATCCCGATGTACACCACGCTCGGCTTCTTCCTCGCTCCAAAGGACTCATAAACTAGCTGGTATTGTCTTGGACTTCTTAGGCGGCGAGAGTCTCAATCAATTTTTCAAGCCAGGATTTCTAGCTTTTTCTGGTCAGGAATCGCTGATTGCTCTGTACTGGGAATGCAATCAGCTGTGTTTACTTTCTGAAATGGATAAGCTTTTATTAATTGACGCTGCCTTTCCGGGCCGTCGGAACAGGATAGCTGGGGAGACAGGACTCGTGATGGTGGAGCAGTGGCAGGGGCGGTGCTGCTCCCAACGATCTGTGTACGACTAAGGAGTCGCAGCCGAATTGGCGCTGAGCGAGCAGCCAGCATTCAGTAGCCAAAAGTCCAATTTGCAGCCGTGTGTGGAGAGTGTAGTTGTAGGTGCGTCTTCATAGCAGATGCCAGGTACCAACACACTGGACAGAGGACTCCAGGTCTGCTCAAACCAAGAAGAGGGGGCAGCCTGTTGTCAGAGGCAGCTGCCGAGTTCTAGGGTTCAGCAGCCAGCAGACAGCAGCCAGAAGTCCAATTCGCAGCCGATGGTGCAGCTGTAGTCGCGTCTTAAGAGCAGCAGCCGGTATCTGAGGACTCCAGGACTCCCTCAAGTTCCATGTTTAACTGGGCTCCTCAGGCCAGGAAGAGGGAACAGCTGCGTAACATAGAACAAGCCGCAGGCAGAGGCAGCGCGATGACAGAGTTCGTGGTCAAGTAGTATAATCGTTAAACTCCGCTTCTCTGTTGGATTAGTTAGCTCGTAAGACGTATTTAATTTTAGTTTAGCCGAGGTAGGATTAGTTTAAAGACTTTAAGAGCGGGTTTTTAAGTTTTAATATTCAGCTCGGCTATATACGTTTTTACCCGGCGTTAATTTGCATTGGTGTGGCTGCTTAATGTCAATTTGGTAATGCTCTTGTCGAAGACGCCTTAGTATTTTTGCCAGTAAATACTAATCAGCAGCCAGCACCGCTCTCATCTTTAGAAACCCAAAACACGACACACGGCATAAATCGTAAGAAACAACCTTAAGCACCACATCAACCCAGTCAGTTGTTAGTCTACGTGATAACACACTAATTTGTCGATATTTCCAGTAGATAGTTAGTAGCACACTAATTTTGTTGCGTTCGTAATGCTATTACGTTTCATTACGTCGCGATATTTTTAGTATTAATCGATTAATCGACACGATTCTAGCTTTTATCCCTTCAGAACTATCTGGCTGCTCAGAGCTGGAATGAAAAACAGCTTAGTTGACATTGTTTACATTGCAAAGATTAGTTTTTTTCGCTTTGGTGCCGGCAGTGCGGACACTAGTAGGACCATTTGCCTATAGCAGGGCAATGGCTATTTATTTATTTCAGCTTTTTAGTGTATAAGCTATATATAAATACTATTTAGCGGCCAGTGGCAGAGGCCAATACAATAAAAGGCTTTAAGACATATAACAAAAATATACTGACAATAGGAACTGCGAATATCGATAGCGATGCGTCGCGATCGATACTCGCGGCTACGATTTATGAACTAGTTCATTGGTATCGCAGCCGCGAGCATCGACGGCATCACATCACCATCGGCATCGCAGCCCTTTTTGTTTACATTTCAGAGTTGGAATAAATTTCTATCATGTATTTCATTTTTCTTATTAGCGCCAGCGCTTTTCGGTGGATGCCCTCCTTGTTTCGACGGGATTGTCTACGGAAGTTGTGTACAGCTGAAGCTAGCAGCAGGTTCGGCGTTAGTTCCTCGGGGTCCAGAGAAGGTGCCCGAGAGGAGTCGGATTTCAGTTTTTTAGCGAGATCGGAGCAGCTCCAGCCAGCGGATAAGTCGTTGCTCAAGGCATCTGCTGGGGTCAAACCAGCTGCAGTCAACAGATCCAGGTGAGCAGTGGGAAGAGACTGAATGCCAGCAGCAGGCCGGTGCCAGATGTGGCCGCTGGTTGTTAATTTCGACTTCTTTCCCATCCGTTGGACTTGGGGCAGTAGCAGGTGCGCCGGTCAGCTGGTGAGTATAAGATTGCGGGTTTTTGTGGACGCTTTTTTACTTACAATTTTGTCTCTTGCATCATGAGGGAGTAACGCAGCTAGTGATTACGCCAGCTACCAGGCTTGGAGCAGTGTTGCCAGTGTCTATAGAGCATCCAGTCAGCTGGTGTCTAGGAATTTGCCAGGTTTCTTGCACACTGGGGAGCCAATTGGGACCCGTTTTTGCTGCTGTGGGCGGTGTTTGTGCTGCAGAGTCTGGAACGCAGGAGGCGCCAACCAAGGCTGAAGTAGGTGCCAATTTTTAGTGACATCAGTGCAGCTCCAGCCAGCAGATGTGGTGTTGCCGGATACATCTGTTGGGGAGAAGCTAGCTGCGGAGTTTGTGGCGATGCCATCCAACGGGACCAAAGGAGCAGTAGTGGGAGTCTCAGTTCCCGCAGTAAGCCAAGCAGTAGGAGCCAGTGGGGTGAGTAAGAAATCGCCAATTTCCGTGTGTGTTGATGACTGTAATCTTATCTCTCACACCAGGAGAAAAAAGCGCAGCAGAGTTGGTGTTTGCTGGCACATCGGAGTTCAGTGTAGCGGAGTCGATGATGGCGTTAGTAGCCAGGCGTGGAGCATCATCAGGAGGGGATATCTCGGCTGCAATCGAATTTTGGGGTCCTAGAGCATTGGAGCTGATGTCAGCGTTGCCTGCCAGCTAAGAAGAGACTCAATGACAGCAGCAAGCCCGTGCGCTGTGGTCGCTGGTTGTTAGTTTCGACTATTTTTTCCATCTGTTGGACTTGGGGCAGCAGCAGGAGCGCCGGTCAGCTGGTGAGTATAAGATTGCCGGTTTTTGTGTACGCTCCCACTTACAAATTCATCTCACACACCAGGAGGGAGTAGCGAAACCAGGCCAGTGCTCGCCGGTGCTTCTGGAGAACCCAGAGTGGTTTCGCCAGTAGCCGGGATTGGAGCAGTGCTGCCGGCGTCGAGGGAGCGTCCAATCAGCTGGTGATCAGAGACTTGCCAGTTTCTTTGTGCACTATGAGGCGAGCTAGTCCCCGTTTCTGATGCCAATGGCGGTGGTTGGGCTGATGAGTCTGGAACGCAGGAGACGCAGCTCCAATCACCAGATATGGTGTTGCCGAATAAAAGTGTTGGGGCTAGTACGGCTGCAGAGTTTGTGGCAGTGCCCTCCAACGGGTTCAAAGAAGCAGAAGTAGGAAACTCGGTAGCAGCGGTAAACCAGTTCAAACGTGGCTGTTGGATTTTAACTCCAGTTATTTTTCTCGCACCAGGAGGAGATATCTCAGCTGCCACCGAATTTGGTTGCATTGGAGCATTGGAGCTGATGTCTGTGTTGCCTGTCAGTCTTGGGGCAGCGGCAGAGGTATCAGCCAGCTGGTGAGCAGAAAGTTTTCGCTTTCGCTTTGGTGCCGGCAGTGCGGACACTAGTAGGACCATTTGCCTATAGCAGGGCAATGGCTATTTATTTATTTCAGCTTTTTAGTGTATAAGCTATATATAAATACTATTTAGCGGCCAGTGGCAGAGGCCAATACAATAAAAGGCTTTAAGACATATAACAAAAATATACTGACAATAGGAACTGCGAATATCGATAGCGATGCGTCGCGATCGATACTCGCGGCTACGATTTATGAACTAGTTCATTGGTATCGCAGCCGCGAGCATCGACGGCATCACATCACCATCGGCATCGCAGCCCTTTTTGTTTACATTTCAGAGTTGGAATAAATTTCTATCATGTATTTCATTTTTCTTATTAGCGCCAGCGCTTTTCGGTGGATGCCCTCCTTGTTTCGACGGGATTGTCTACGGAAGTTGTGTACAGCTGAAGCTAGCAGCAGGTTCGGCGTTAGTTCCTCGGGGTCCAGAGAAGGTGCCCGAGAGGAGTCGGATTTCAGTTTTTTAGCGAGATCGGAGCAGCTCCAGCCAGCGGATAAGTCGTTGCTCAAGGCATCTGCTGGGGTCAAACCAGCTGCAGTCAACAGATCCAGGTGAGCAGTGGGAAGAGACTGAATGCCAGCAGCAGGCCGGTGCCAGATGTGGCCGCTGGTTGTTAATTTCGACTTCTTTCCCATCCGTTGGACTTGGGGCAGTAGCAGGTGCGCCGGTCAGCTGGTGAGTATAAGATTGCGGGTTTTTGTGGACGCTTTTTTACTTACAATTTTGTCTCTTGCATCATGAGGGAGTAACGCAGCTAGTGATTACGCCAGCTACCAGGCTTGGAGCAGTGTTGCCAGTGTCTATAGAGCATCCAGTCAGCTGGTGTCTAGGAATTTGCCAGGTTTCTTGCACACTGGGGAGCCAATTGGGACCCGTTTTTGCTGCTGTGGGCGGTGTTTGTGCTGCAGAGTCTGGAACGCAGGAGGCGCCAACCAAGGCTGAAGTAGGTGCCAATTTTTAGTGACATCAGTGCAGCTCCAGCCAGCAGATGTGGTGTTGCCGGATACATCTGTTGGGGAGAAGCTAGCTGCGGAGTTTGTGGCGATGCCATCCAACGGGACCAAAGGAGCAGTAGTGGGAGTCTCAGTTCCCGCAGTAAGCCAAGCAGTAGGAGCCAGTGGGGTGAGTAAGAAATCGCCAATTTCCGTGTGTGTTGATGACTGTAATCTTATCTCTCACACCAGGAGAAAAAAGCGCAGCAGAGTTGGTGTTTGCTGGCACATCGGAGTTCAGTGTAGCGGAGTCGATGATGGCGTTAGTAGCCAGGCGTGGAGCATCATCAGGAGGGGATATCTCGGCTGCAATCGAATTTTGGGGTCCTAGAGCATTGGAGCTGATGTCAGCGTTGCCTGCCAGCTAAGAAGAGACTCAATGACAGCAGCAAGCCCGTGCGCTGTGGTCGCTGGTTGTTAGTTTCGACTATTTTTTCCATCTGTTGGACTTGGGGCAGCAGCAGGAGCGCCGGTCAGCTGGTGAGTATAAGATTGCCGGTTTTTGTGTACGCTCCCACTTACAAATTCATCTCACACACCAGGAGGGAGTAGCGAAACCAGGCCAGTGCTCGCCGGTGCTTCTGGAGAACCCAGAGTGGTTTCGCCAGTAGCCGGGATTGGAGCAGTGCTGCCGGCGTCGAGGGAGCGTCCAATCAGCTGGTGATCAGAGACTTGCCAGTTTCTTTGTGCACTATGAGGCGAGCTAGTCCCCGTTTCTGATGCCAATGGCGGTGGTTGGGCTGATGAGTCTGGAACGCAGGAGACGCAGCTCCAATCACCAGATATGGTGTTGCCGAATAAAAGTGTTGGGGCTAGTACGGCTGCAGAGTTTGTGGCAGTGCCCTCCAACGGGTTCAAAGAAGCAGAAGTAGGAAACTCGGTAGCAGCGGTAAACCAGTTCAAACGTGGCTGTTGGATTTTAACTCCAGTTATTTTTCTCGCACCAGGAGGAGATATCTCAGCTGCCACCGAATTTGGTTGCATTGGAGCATTGGAGCTGATGTCTGTGTTGCCTGTCAGTCTTGGGGCAGCGACAGAGGTATCAGCCAGCTGGTGAGCAGAAAGTCGCTGAATTTCATATGCGCTGTTAACTATGATTTTATCTCTCGCACCAGGAGGGAGTAGCGCTGCTAAGTTGGTGTGTGTCGGTACTTCTGGAGGACCTAAAGTATCGCAGCTACTGATTTCGCCAGTATCCGGCCTTGGAGCCGTGTTGGCGAAATTTATTTCTAATAGTTCCTTTTCAGGCGCAGTTTTAGCCTGTTGAGGCCAGCCTCGAGTTGCTTTGGCGTTGGTGGCCTAATACAATAATAGGGGCTCATAATTAGCTCTTTGGATGTATTCCGGCTGGAAGCGGATTTTGCGAGCCATGTCCCAACGGCTGATTGAGCCTTTTTCGCTTTGGTGCCGGCAGTGCGGACACTAGTAGGACCATTTGCCTATAGCAGGGCAATGGCTATTTATTTATTTCAGCTTTTTAGTGTATAAGCTATATATAAATACTATTTAGCGGCCAGTGGCAGAGGCCAATACAATAAAAGGCTTTAAGACATATAACAAAAATATACTGACAATAGGAACTGCGAATATCGATAGCGATGCGTCGCGATCGATACTCGCGGCTACGATTTATGAACTAGTTCATTGGTATCGCAGCCGCGAGCATCGACGGCATCACATCACCATCGGCATCGCAGCCCTTTTTGTTTACATTTCAGAGTTGGAATAAATTTCTATCATGTATTTCATTTTTCTTATTAGCGCCAGCGCTTTTCGGTGGATGCCCTCCTTGTTTCGACGGGATTGTCTACGGAAGTTGTGTACAGCTGAAGCTAGCAGCAGGTTCGGCGTTAGTTCCTCGGGGTCCAGAGAAGGTGCCCGAGAGGAGTCGGATTTCAGTTTTTTAGCGAGATCGGAGCAGCTCCAGCCAGCGGATAAGTCGTTGCTCAAGGCATCTGCTGGGGTCAAACCAGCTGCAGTCAACAGATCCAGGTGAGCAGTGGGAAGAGACTGAATGCCAGCAGCAGGCCGGTGCCAGATGTGGCCGCTGGTTGTTAATTTCGACTTCTTTCCCATCCGTTGGACTTGGGGCAGTAGCAGGTGCGCCGGTCAGCTGGTGAGTATAAGATTGCGGGTTTTTGTGGACGCTTTTTTACTTACAATTTTGTCTCTTGCATCATGAGGGAGTAACGCAGCTAGTGATTACGCCAGCTACCAGGCTTGGAGCAGTGTTGCCAGTGTCTATAGAGCATCCAGTCAGCTGGTGTCTAGGAATTTGCCAGGTTTCTTGCACACTGGGGAGCCAATTGGGACCCGTTTTTGCTGCTGTGGGCGGTGTTTGTGCTGCAGAGTCTGGAACGCAGGAGGCGCCAACCAAGGCTGAAGTAGGTGCCAATTTTTAGTGACATCAGTGCAGCTCCAGCCAGCAGATGTGGTGTTGCCGGATACATCTGTTGGGGAGAAGCTAGCTGCGGAGTTTGTGGCGATGCCATCCAACGGGACCAAAGGAGCAGTAGTGGGAGTCTCAGTTCCCGCAGTAAGCCAAGCAGTAGGAGCCAGTGGGGTGAGTAAGAAATCGCCAATTTCCGTGTGTGTTGATGACTGTAATCTTATCTCTCACACCAGGAGAAAAAAGCGCAGCAGAGTTGGTGTTTGCTGGCACATCGGAGTTCAGTGTAGCGGAGTCGATGATGGCGTTAGTAGCCAGGCGTGGAGCATCATCAGGAGGGGATATCTCGGCTGCAATCGAATTTTGGGGTCCTAGAGCATTGGAGCTGATGTCAGCGTTGCCTGCCAGCTAAGAAGAGACTCAATGACAGCAGCAAGCCCGTGCGCTGTGGTCGCTGGTTGTTAGTTTCGACTATTTTTTCCATCTGTTGGACTTGGGGCAGCAGCAGGAGCGCCGGTCAGCTGGTGAGTATAAGATTGCCGGTTTTTGTGTACGCTCCCACTTACAAATTCATCTCACACACCAGGAGGGAGTAGCGAAACCAGGCCAGTGCTCGCCGGTGCTTCTGGAGAACCCAGAGTGGTTTCGCCAGTAGCCGGGATTGGAGCAGTGCTGCCGGCGTCGAGGGAGCGTCCAATCAGCTGGTGATCAGAGACTTGCCAGTTTCTTTGTGCACTATGAGGCGAGCTAGTCCCCGTTTCTGATGCCAATGGCGGTGGTTGGGCTGATGAGTCTGGAACGCAGGAGACGCAGCTCCAATCACCAGATATGGTGTTGCCGAATAAAAGTGTTGGGGCTAGTACGGCTGCAGAGTTTGTGGCAGTGCCCTCCAACGGGTTCAAAGAAGCAGAAGTAGGAAACTCGGTAGCAGCGGTAAACCAGTTCAAACGTGGCTGTTGGATTTTAACTCCAGTTATTTTTCTCGCACCAGGAGGAGATATCTCAGCTGCCACCGAATTTGGTTGCATTGGAGCATTGGAGCTGATGTCTGTGTTGCCTGTCAGTCTTGGGGCAGCGACAGAGGTATCAGCCAGCTGGTGAGCAGAAAGTCGCTGAATTTCATATGCGCTGTTAACTATGATTTTATCTCTCGCACCAGGAGGGAGTAGCGCTGCTAAGTTGGTGTGTGTCGGTACTTCTGGAGGACCTAAAGTATCGCAGCTACTGATTTCGCCAGTATCCGGCCTTGGAGCCGTGTTGGCGACGTCGACAGAATCATCTGTGTCTAATAGTTCCTTTTCCAGGCGCAGTTTTAGCCTGTTGAGGCCAGCCTCGAGTTGCTGCTCTGGCGTTGGCGGCTGGATCTCAGACGGTAATAGCGGGCTCATAATAAGCCTTTGGATGTATTCCGGCTGGAAGCGGATTTTGCGAGCCATGTCCCAACGGCTGATTGAGCCGCTTCTGACTAGCCGTGATTGATGATTAACCCAATCTATCGATGGCCGTTCCTGAGGTGTACCAGACGCAATCGCTTGTTCTTGCTTTTGTCGGGCGTTGTTTTCTTGCTGCTCAACTCGCAACTGGTCCTGCTGCAGCCTGTACTGTTCTTGTTGTTGCTGGTCTAGGCGAATTAATGTGGGCACTACCTGCTGGTGTTGTTGCGGCTGCTGGAGCAGAAGTTGCCGCAAAGGTGCGAAATGCGTCTCGAGTTGTTTGGTGTACACAGGAAGATCCTGGTTATTTGGAGTAAATAAATCTATAAGAAGATTTCTGGCTTCTGCATTCGGGTGTGCATAGAGGGAGTTGGCGAGCCTGCCACTAGCGTCGTCAAGTACCTCCTGTGCCGATTTTACCTTATAGCAGCTTTGTATAACCTTGTTTCTTGTGTAGCGGCCAGCTTGCACCACCCAGCGTAGGATTTTGTTTTGGGAAACTTCAATTTTTTTGAATTGAGTTTTGGAGACCAAGGGGCCCCAGACTGGGAGGGCATAGTGCCAGATTGGCGCAATCATCTGCTTATAAAGTAGTGCCTTGCTTGCGGCTGGGAGCTTACTTTGCTTCCCCAGTATCCAGTTTAGTCCGTAGGCAGAGGCACGTACTCTGTTAGCAAGTTGGGTGGTATGGTGGTTAAGTTTAAGCCTCCTGTCTAGTAAAAGCCCAAGGTAACGGTGCTTAAAATGGCTTTGGATTATCTTGCCATGAATTAATGGAGCCTTAGGCCCTCGTGAGACCGAGACGGTGCGGTTTGAAAACATAACGTGTACTGTTTTGTTCGCATTGAGGGTAATGCCCCAGTCTGACGCCCATTCTGTGATTTCGTATAGATAGGTGGTGTTTGTGTTGATAGCTATGTGCGCTGCTTTGTCTGCGCACATGATGATAGTATCATCCGCATATGTTGAGAGCAGCATGAATTTATGGTCCACCTGTTCTTTGAAAAGGGTTCGTTCAACGGAGCTTGGGAGCGGCATATCTGCTGTATAAATTGTGTATAATATGGGTCCCAAGACACTGCCTTGAGGGACACCCGCAGCAATGGTTCCAATTCTGGATTGGTGCCCGTTGTATCCGTTGACAATAAATGTGCGGTTTGTGAGGTAACTATCAAGAGTTTTGAGGAGGCAGTAAGGCAGTAGCTTAGCGAGCTTCAAGAGCAGACCTTGGTGCCAAACACGGTCAAACGCTTCACTAACATCTATAAAAACAGCAGAGCAGTGAAGTTTTTGTTTGAAAGCGTTCTGTATGAACTGAGTCACTCTAAATAGTTGTTGCTCTGTGCTGTGCCCCCTCCGAAAGCCGAACTGGTGAGCGGGGACTGCATCCTCAAAGTCCCTACACCTGAACATCCTTTTCATTAGGAGCACCTCAAAGATCTTGGAGAAGCCAGCCAAGAGGCTGATTGGCCTATACGAGTCAACCTCATGGTGGCTTTTTCCGGGTTTTTTAATCATGGAGATGTATGCGCACTTCCATTTTGAGGGAAAGTGCCCGTATCTAAGGATGCAGTTGTAAATGTAGGTGATAAAAATTACGGCTTTATGGGGAAGTTTCTTGATGAGACTATTTTCAATCCGGTCTCCCCCCGGGGCCTTTTTATTTTGTAGGAGTTTAATCTCTAGATAAACTTCTGCAGGTGTAATGGGCTTAAACCGCACGTCAGCAACAGGGTGGTCTCCCCCATAATTCTCCCTGTGCAGCCACCTAGTCGCCGTAATTAGTTTCTTATGCCTAATGATTTCTCTTGACTCAGAAATTACAGTATCCCTATATTCAGCTGAAGTTGTTAGTTTTGGTGTAAACCTTTCTTCAAGGTGCTTAACGAAAGCTTCAGTTTTCTCCTCGCTTGTCTTTGTCCAAGTAAATGTTTCCCTACTACTACCACCACCATTTTCACACTTGATTTTTAAGGGCCAGTTTGGCTCCGGTTTTCTCTTGAAACGATTAGCAACTTTCCAGAGTTTTTGGGCGCGATAGCGGTCCGTTGGGTCGATGTTGTTAAACATTTTGTTGTTAATTTTAGTTTTTTCCTCCTGTACGGATTTAGAAAAGGCACGACTGTGTGAATTATATATTTTCCGATTTTCTGGAGTGGGCCTGGCAATAAAATTGCGCTTACTAATATTTTTGGCATCAAGTTGATTCTGAAGACGTTGACTAAGAATGATTTGCCCTGGCCGATGATGAGTACGCGAGCTTCTATTTTGGGAAGCTGCCGCAGCCGCACAGTAAATTTTGTTGTAGAGGGAATCAATTACGAGCTCAATGTCCTCTCCTGAAGAAATTTCGGTGTTGAGGTGAATTGAATCTGCTAGAACACGCTGGAATTTTTTAACGCTGGCTCTGGGTGGTAGAAGCCGACGTTTTTTAGCGCTGTTTTCAAAGAATCCATTTACGGCCAACTCAATGGCAATAGGAAGGTGGTCAGACTGCAGATCAACTATGGAATGTGTACGAATTCTATCGCTAGGAATGCCTGAATAGATTGCAAAATCAATTGCTGATGGCTTTTTTCTACTATCAAATGGGTAGTGAGTGGCGCCTCCAGTCGCTAGTACATTTAGTTGTTTATTTAAGTGAATCGATCGCAAGAGGTTCCTGCCTCTTGCACAGGATCTCACGCCTCCCCACCAGGGGTTTTTTGCGTTCCAATCCCCGCATATAATAATTTTGGAGCTATACGATAGTTTTTTTATGTGGTCGAATAACTTATTAAAATGGACATCAGACCAATTATGTTGAGGTGGAAGATAAACTGGGGCTATAACTATTTCTTCCCTATTGCCAACTGTGATGGCTAGTGGGCAGCTTTGTAAGTAGTCTTCTAATATTGGCTGCAAGGCTATATGTTTAAGATCTGCCTTTATGAACACGGCCGTGCCACCACTTCTTTTGGTGGGGTGTGTGGCGGTGTATAGAACGTAGCCATTTATGTGTGCTTCGTTAATGGTGGTGGTAAGTGGGTCGAAGTTAGAGGCAAGGCGGATTTCAGTAATGATCATTAAGTCTAATTTATTTTGCTGAATAAAAAGTTCTACTTCAGAGAATTTGTTGCCAAGGCCACAGGCGTTCCAATACGCAATTTTGAATGATTTGCATAGGGAGACGCCTGCATTGGCTATTGGCTGAGTGGGATCTTCTGAGTAAATTCTAGAATTTCGTCTAGCATTTCTTGTATTAGGCATGGCATTCCTCATTAACATTTATTTGCCCCTTGGATGAGGCAATAAGGAGGTGTACTAATTTAAACAGGGCATCGACTTTTTTTCCCATTTCACTCACGGCAACCAGGTTTTGCTGGACCAACTGCATCATTTCATCAGCGGTGAATAAAGGCGGAGCAGATCCAGTTTGGTTTCCCCGCAGCATGTGTGGTTCCCGTTGCAGTGGCTGCCTGCGTTGTTGATGGCCGCTCGTTGTAGGGGGAGACTTTTCGCTGTTATTCCTGCTGGGAGAAAGAGTATTAATGCGGGCTGTATGACAGTTTTCCCTAACACCACGTTGTTCAGCTTGTAGTCGGGTCTGAAACTCTTTCAGGTGATTTTCTGCAGGATTTTTAGCAGGAATGGTTTTTGTGAGATTTTTATTGAGAGCCTGACTATAGGTGGCTTTGTTGACTTTGCTAGGTATACTGCGAAAGGGGTTTTGTACTCGTGAAGACTCTTCAGGGCACGCCCTTGTTTCGCCTGGCAGGTTCGTCGTATTCCGGTGGGTCTGTCGCTGCCTGTGCTCAGTGTTGGTTTGGGGTCTCTTATCCACGGCAATATGCGCACGGTAGGCTGTAAGGCGGGCCTGCGCTTTTTTGTACTCAACGCATCCCTTATAGCTGGCAACATGGCCGAGCCCACAGTTTGCACATTTGGGATTTGAGACTCTGACCTCCGAGCAATCCGTCGTCGCGTGGCTTCCTGCGCATTTCATGCACACGAAATCCCGGCGACAATTTGACTTGGTGTGCTCAAAACGCTGGCAGCGATGGCACATTGCGGGTTCAAGCCTCCTCAGCTGACGTTCAACCTTGACGATTTGATTTCCCAGCCTGTTGACGCTGAGGATTTTGTCGTTGGCATGGTCAGCCGCAGGAGCCAGCTCTACTTCGAAGATGTCCAGAGGCTTTCTGCTGCGTCGATGTTTGATGTTGTTAATGTAGCGGACATGTAGACCCAGTTCAGTAAGTTGCCGGCGAATCTGGTCGCTGGGCGTGGAATGATGTAAATGCCTGATAACAACTCTGTAGCCACGCTCCGACGGTCGCTGAAACGTGTGAGACTGACATTTCTCAGCCTCCAGTTTAGCCAAAATCTGTTGATAGGAGATAAAGTCCTTGCATGTAATCTTGATTTTATTTCCAATTAGGCATGCCATGGAATAATTGTTTTGCAGACCCTCAATATTGTTGAGAGCCGTTATTAGAGGTTGGATGGAAGAAATATTATGTAAGAAGATAGCAGGGATTTTTTCAACAGGTTTTTGTGCCGAGGGGTTAACTTGGTCAGCAGGAGGTTGTTGGCTTGTGTCCTGAATCGTTTTGCGAGGGGCCTGACTGTCTCTCCGCGTGCATGCCGACTCTGTTGGAGTTTTCTGCACATTTCGGCAAGTGGTCAGGCTGCTGTGGGCGTCCTCAGCTTCCTCGAAGATATCCATGCATTCCTCAGTTGCCTTAGACGGGGTGCTGGACACAGGCGCCAGGCAAGTTGTCTTGATTATTGGTTCGCCAGCCGGAGTAGCAGCTTCCATGAGTTTGGCCGCCGAGATGGACCTGGTTCGCTTTTTACTTGTTATCGAGAGAGTAAGCTTCTTCCGTTTGCTGCACAAGGGTCCAGGTTTGGACGCTGGCGCAACTGAGTTAAGGGTAGATTTACGTCTAGGGGTAGATAAAATATGATTATTTAGTTCATAATTATCACAGTCAATAGCATCCACAACAGGCTGATCACCGGGTTTGAAGTTTTTGCAGGTGTTAGTGGAGGTGGCGTAGCGCGGTGCTTTTAACCCCTCTCCTTCCTTCTCACGAGATGGCAAATGAATGTCTGCAACCACAGTTACTTTTTTGCTGCTGGGTCCAGGTAGAGTAGGGCTCAGTGATACACTAGATACATCGCTAGGTATATCACGGCTCTGGTGGTCAGTGTTAGCGTTGGAGATCATTTTATTTAGTTTGGCAAAAAACACGTGCACTAAAGTTAGGTTAGGCTACAGTGGTATGTGTGGCTTTAGAACAGTTCAGTTTGCATGTATTAGTGCGTGGTGAGTTTGATTTTGGCGCGAGAAGCCCAGAAAAGCCGCGAATTAGTTTGTGTGTGTGGGTGCGATACAAGAGTTTTTCACAGCACAAGTGCATGTGTCAGTGTAGACAATTTACATACACAGAACAAACACTAGCACTAAATACATGCGCGTCAGTCACATAAAACATTTTAACACGTTAAAATTGTCCAGTAGTTACACGCTACGTACGAAAAACTTTAATTTTTTCGCTTTGGTTTCGCTTTGGTTTCGCTTTGGTGTTTTCGCTTTTTTTTTTTCGCTTTGGTGCCGGCAGTGCGGACACTAGTAGGACCATTTGCCTATAGCAGGGCAATGGCTATTTATTTATTTCAGCTTTTTAGTGTATAAGCTATATATAAATACTATTTAGCGGCCAGTGGCAGAGGCCAATACAATAAAAGGCTTTAAGACATATAACAAAAATATACTGACAATAGGAACTGCGAATATCGATAGCGATGCGTCGCGATCGATACTCGCGGCTACGATTTATGAACTAGTTCATTGGTATCGCAGCCGCGAGCATCGACGGCATCACATCACCATCGGCATCGCAGCCCTTTTTGTTTACATTTCAGAGTTGGAATAAATTTCTATCATGTATTTCATTTTTCTTATTAGCGCCAGCGCTTTTCGGTGGATGCCCTCCTTGTTTCGACGGGATTGTCTACGGAAGTTGTGTACAGCTGAAGCTAGCAGCAGGTTCGGCGTTAGTTCCTCGGGGTCCAGAGAAGGTGCCCGAGAGGAGTCGGATTTCAGTTTTTTAGCGAGATCGGAGCAGCTCCAGCCAGCGGATAAGTCGTTGCTCAAGGCATCTGCTGGGGTCAAACCAGCTGCAGTCAACAGATCCAGGTGAGCAGTGGGAAGAGACTGAATGCCAGCAGCAGGCCGGTGCCAGATGTGGCCGCTGGTTGTTAATTTCGACTTCTTTCCCATCCGTTGGACTTGGGGCAGTAGCAGGTGCGCCGGTCAGCTGGTGAGTATAAGATTGCGGGTTTTTGTGGACGCTTTTTTACTTACAATTTTGTCTCTTGCATCATGAGGGAGTAACGCAGCTAGTGATTACGCCAGCTACCAGGCTTGGAGCAGTGTTGCCAGTGTCTATAGAGCATCCAGTCAGCTGGTGTCTAGGAATTTGCCAGGTTTCTTGCACACTGGGGAGCCAATTGGGACCCGTTTTTGCTGCTGTGGGCGGTGTTTGTGCTGCAGAGTCTGGAACGCAGGAGGCGCCAACCAAGGCTGAAGTAGGTGCCAATTTTTAGTGACATCAGTGCAGCTCCAGCCAGCAGATGTGGTGTTGCCGGATACATCTGTTGGGGAGAAGCTAGCTGCGGAGTTTGTGGCGATGCCATCCAACGGGACCAAAGGAGCAGTAGTGGGAGTCTCAGTTCCCGCAGTAAGCCAAGCAGTAGGAGCCAGTGGGGTGAGTAAGAAATCGCCAATTTCCGTGTGTGTTGATGACTGTAATCTTATCTCTCACACCAGGAGAAAAAAGCGCAGCAGAGTTGGTGTTTGCTGGCACATCGGAGTTCAGTGTAGCGGAGTCGATGATGGCGTTAGTAGCCAGGCGTGGAGCATCATCAGGAGGGGATATCTCGGCTGCAATCGAATTTTGGGGTCCTAGAGCATTGGAGCTGATGTCAGCGTTGCCTGCCAGCTAAGAAGAGACTCAATGACAGCAGCAAGCCCGTGCGCTGTGGTCGCTGGTTGTTAGTTTCGACTATTTTTTCCATCTGTTGGACTTGGGGCAGCAGCAGGAGCGCCGGTCAGCTGGTGAGTATAAGATTGCCGGTTTTTGTGTACGCTCCCACTTACAAATTCATCTCACACACCAGGAGGGAGTAGCGAAACCAGGCCAGTGCTCGCCGGTGCTTCTGGAGAACCCAGAGTGGTTTCGCCAGTAGCCGGGATTGGAGCAGTGCTGCCGGCGTCGAGGGAGCGTCCAATCAGCTGGTGATCAGAGACTTGCCAGTTTCTTTGTGCACTATGAGGCGAGCTAGTCCCCGTTTCTGATGCCAATGGCGGTGGTTGGGCTGATGAGTCTGGAACGCAGGAGACGCAGCTCCAATCACCAGATATGGTGTTGCCGAATAAAAGTGTTGGGGCTAGTACGGCTGCAGAGTTTGTGGCAGTGCCCTCCAACGGGTTCAAAGAAGCAGAAGTAGGAAACTCGGTAGCAGCGGTAAACCAGTTCAAACGTGGCTGTTGGATTTTAACTCCAGTTATTTTTCTCGCACCAGGAGGAGATATCTCAGCTGCCACCGAATTTGGTTGCATTGGAGCATTGGAGCTGATGTCTGTGTTGCCTGTCAGTCTTGGGGCAGCGACAGAGGTATCAGCCAGCTGGTGAGCAGAAAGTCGCTGAATTTCATATGCGCTTTTCGCTTTGGTGCCGGCAGTGCGGACACTAGTAGGACCATTTGCCTATAGCAGGGCAATGGCTATTTATTTATTTCAGCTTTTTAGTGTATAAGCTATATATAAATACTATTTAGCGGCCAGTGGCAGAGGCCAATACAATAAAAGGCTTTAAGACATATAACAAAAATATACTGACAATAGGAACTGCGAATATCGATAGCGATGCGTCGCGATCGATACTCGCGGCTACGATTTATGAACTAGTTCATTGGTATCGCAGCCGCGAGCATCGACGGCATCACATCACCATCGGCATCGCAGCCCTTTTTGTTTACATTTCAGAGTTGGAATAAATTTCTATCATGTATTTCATTTTTCTTATTAGCGCCAGCGCTTTTCGGTGGATGCCCTCCTTGTTTCGACGGGATTGTCTACGGAAGTTGTGTACAGCTGAAGCTAGCAGCAGGTTCGGCGTTAGTTCCTCGGGGTCCAGAGAAGGTGCCCGAGAGGAGTCGGATTTCAGTTTTTTAGCGAGATCGGAGCAGCTCCAGCCAGCGGATAAGTCGTTGCTCAAGGCATCTGCTGGGGTCAAACCAGCTGCAGTCAACAGATCCAGGTGAGCAGTGGGAAGAGACTGAATGCCAGCAGCAGGCCGGTGCCAGATGTGGCCGCTGGTTGTTAATTTCGACTTCTTTCCCATCCGTTGGACTTGGGGCAGTAGCAGGTGCGCCGGTCAGCTGGTGAGTATAAGATTGCGGGTTTTTGTGGACGCTTTTTTACTTACAATTTTGTCTCTTGCATCATGAGGGAGTAACGCAGCTAGTGATTACGCCAGCTACCAGGCTTGGAGCAGTGTTGCCAGTGTCTATAGAGCATCCAGTCAGCTGGTGTCTAGGAATTTGCCAGGTTTCTTGCACACTGGGGAGCCAATTGGGACCCGTTTTTGCTGCTGTGGGCGGTGTTTGTGCTGCAGAGTCTGGAACGCAGGAGGCGCCAACCAAGGCTGAAGTAGGTGCCAATTTTTAGTGACATCAGTGCAGCTCCAGCCAGCAGATGTGGTGTTGCCGGATACATCTGTTGGGGAGAAGCTAGCTGCGGAGTTTGTGGCGATGCCATCCAACGGGACCAAAGGAGCAGTAGTGGGAGTCTCAGTTCCCGCAGTAAGCCAAGCAGTAGGAGCCAGTGGGGTGAGTAAGAAATCGCCAATTTCCGTGTGTGTTGATGACTGTAATCTTATCTCTCACACCAGGAGAAAAAAGCGCAGCAGAGTTGGTGTTTGCTGGCACATCGGAGTTCAGTGTAGGGTCGATGATGGCGTTAGTAGCCAGGCGTCGGAGCATCATCAGGAGGGGATATCTCGGCTGCAATCGAATTTTGGGGTCCTAGAGCATTGGAGCTGATGTCAGCGTTGCCTGCCAGCTAAGAAGAGACTCAATGACAGCAGCAAGCCCGTGCGCTGTGGTCGCTGGTTGTTAGTTTCGACTATTTTTTCCATCTGTTGGACTTGGGGCAGCAGCAGGAGCGCCGGTCAGCTGGTGAGTATAAGATTGCCGGTTTTTGTGTACGCTCCCACTTACAAATTCATCTCACACACCAGGAGGGAGTAGCGAAACCAGGCCAGTGCTCGCCGGTGCTTCTGGAGAACCCAGAGTGGTTTCGCCAGTAGCCGGGATTGGAGCAGTGCTGCCGGCGTCGAGGGAGCGTCCAATCAGCTGGTGATCAGAGACTTGCCAGTTTCTTTGTGCACTATGAGGCGAGCTAGTCCCCGTTTCTGATGCCAATGGCGGTGGTTGGGCTGATGAGTCTGGAACGCAGGAGACGCAGCTCCAATCACCAGATATGGTGTTGCCGAATAAAAGTGTTGGGGCTAGTACGGCTGCAGAGTTTGTGGCAGTGCCCTCCAACGGGTTCAAAGAAGCAGAAGTAGGAAACTCGGTAGCAGCGGTAAACCAGTTCAAACGTGGCTGTTGGATTTTAACTCCAGTTATTTTTCTCGCACCAGGAGGAGATATCTCAGCTGCCACCGAATTTGGTTGCATTGGAGCATTGGAGCTGATGTCTGTGTTGCCTGTCAGTCTTGGGGCAGCGACAGAGGTATCAGCCAGCTGGTGAGCAGAAAGTCGCTGAATTTCATATGCGCTGTTAACTATGATTTTATCTCTCGCACCAGGAGGGAGTAGCGCTGCTAAGTTGTGTGTGTCGGTACTTCTGGAGGACCTAAAGTATCGCAGCTACTGATTTCGCCAGTATCCGGCCTTGGAGCCGTGTTGGCGACGTCGACAGAATCATCTGTGTCTAATAGTTCCTTTTCCAGGCGCAGTTTTAGCCTGTTGAGGCCAGCCTCGAGTTGCTGCTCTGGCGTTGGCGGCTGGATCTCAGACGGTAATAGCGGGCTCATAATAAGCCTTTGGATGTATTCCGGCTGGAAGCGGATTTTGCGAGCCATGTCCCAACGGCTGATTGAGCCGCTTCTGACTAGCCGTGATTGATGATTAACCCAATCTATCGATGGCCGTTCCTGAGGTGTACCAGACGCAATCGCTTGTTCTTGCTTTTGTCGGGCGTTGTTTTCTTGCTGCTCAACTCGCAACTGGTCCTGCTGCAGCCTGTACTGTTCTTGTTGTTGCTGGTCTAGGCGAATTAATGTGGGCACTACCTGCTGGTGTTGTTGCGGCTGCTGGAGCAGAAGTTGCCGCAAAGGTGCGAAATGCGTCTCGAGTTGTTTGGTGTACACAGGAAGATCCTGGTTATTTGGAGTAAATAAATCTATAAGAAGATTTCTGGCTTCTGCATTCGGGTGTGCATAGAGGGAGTTGGCGAGCCTGCCACTAGCGTCGTCAAGTACCTCCTGTGCCGATTTTACCTTATAGCAGCTTTGTATAACCTTGTTTCTTGTGTAGCGGCCAGCTTGCACCACCCAGCGTAGGATTTTGTTTTGGGAAACTTCAATTTTTTTGAATTGAGTTTTGGAGACCAAGGGGCCCCAGACTGGGAGGGCATAGTGCCAGATTGGCGCAATCATCTGCTTATAAAGTAGTGCCTTGCTTGCGGCTGGGAGCTTACTTTGCTTCCCCAGTATCCAGTTTAGTCCGTAGGCAGAGGCACGTACTCTGTTAGCAAGTTGGGTGGTATGGTGGTTAAGTTTAAGCCTCCTGTCTAGTAAAAGCCCAAGGTAACGGTGCTTAAAATGGCTTTGGATTATCTTGCCATGAATTAATGGAGCCTTAGGCCCTCGTGAGACCGAGACGGTGCGGTTTGAAAACATAACGTGTACTGTTTTGTTCGCATTGAGGGTAATGCCCCAGTCTGACGCCCATTCTGTGATTTCGTATAGATAGGTGGTGTTTGTGTTGATAGCTATGTGCGCTGCTTTGTCTGCGCACATGATGATAGTATCATCCGCATATGTTGAGAGCAGCATGAATTTATGGTCCACCTGTTCTTTGAAAAGGGTTCGTTCAACGGAGCTTGGGAGCGGCATATCTGCTGTATAAATTGTGTATAATATGGGTCCCAAGACACTGCCTTGAGGGACACCCGCAGCAATGGTTCCAATTCTGGATTGGTGCCCGTTGTATCCGTTGACAATAAATGTGCGGTTTGTGAGGTAACTATCAAGAGTTTTGAGGAGGCAGTAAGGCAGTAGCTTAGCGAGCTTCAAGAGCAGACCTTGGTGCCAAACACGGTCAAACGCTTCACTAACATCTATAAAAACAGCAGAGCAGTGAAGTTTTTGTTTGAAAGCGTTCTGTATGAACTGAGTCACTCTAAATAGTTGTTGCTCTGTGCTGTGCCCCCCTCCGAAAGCCGAACTGGTGAGCGGGGACTGCATCCTCAAAGTCCCTACACCTGAACATCCTTTTCATTAGGAGCACCTCAAAGATCTTGGAGAAGCCAGCCAAGAGGCTGATTGGCCTATACGAGTCAACCTCATGGTGGCTTTTTCCGGGTTTTTTAATCATGGAGATGTATGCGCACTTCCATTTTGAGGGAAAGTGCCCGTATCTAAGGATGCAGTTGTAAATGTAGGTGATAAAAATTACGGCTTTATGGGGGAAGTTTCTTGATGAGACTATTTTCAATCCGGTCTCCCCCCGGGGCCTTTTTATTTTGTAGGAGTTTAATCTCTAGATAAACTTCTGCAGGTGTAATGGGCTTAAACCGCACGTCAGCAACAGGGTGGTCTCCCCCATAATTCTCCCTGTGCAGCCACCTAGTCGCCGTAATTAGTTTCTTATGCCTAATGATTTCTCTTGACTCAGAAATTACAGTATCCCTATATTCAGCTGAAGTTGTTAGTTTTGGTGTAAACCTTTCTTCAAGGTGCTTAACGAAAGCTTCAGTTTTCTCCTCGCTTGTCTTTGTCCAAGTAAATGTTTCCCTACTACTACCACCACCATTTTCACACTTGATTTTTAAGGGCCAGTTTGGCTCCGGTTTCTCTTGAAACGATTAGCAACTTTCCGAGTTTTTGGGCGCGATAGCGGTCCGTTGGGTCGATGTTGTTAAACATTTTGTTGTTAATTTTAGTTTTTTCCTCCTGTACGGATTTGAAAAGGCACGACTGTGTGAATTATATATTTTCCGATTTTCTGGAGATGGGCCTGGCAATAAAATTGCGCTTGCTAATATTTTGGCATCAAGTTGATTCTGAAGACGTTGACTAAGAATGATTTGCCCTGGCCGATGATGAGTACGCGAGCTTCTATTTTGGGAAGCTGCCGCAGCCGCACTGATAAATTTTGTTGTAAGAGGAATTGATTACGAGCTCAATGTCCTCTCCTGAAGGAATTTC